>PVJO010033190.1:0-12358 GCA_004026905.1 Hystrix cristata
TTTTTTTTAAAGCTTGATTTTCCCCTTCCCTGAATAGGCAAGCTGTTTAGTCAATAAATCTGTGGCTGAGATGTCCCAGAGCTGTCAGAATGCTATTGTAGTTACAGTCAAAGCTTTGGAGTCAGGCTTGAATTTTAATTTTGGTTTTACCACTTGCCATAAGTGAAAATTCAGTGTAGTTATTAATTACCTTTGCAGAAGAACCAGTGGAGACTAATGGAGTGGGGAAGGGATTCTGGAAATTGGCTGGGTTGCAACCCCAGCTCTCCTACTCACTCACTGAGTGAGTTGGGCAGATTATTTATCCCCACCCTGTGCTATAGTCTTCTCATCCATAAAAGAGGGATAAAAATATCACAATTCCAGTGAAGTGGCAGATTTCCAAACCAACACACAAAAATCACTTGCATTTCTATACATTAGCAGTGAATAATCCAAAAAGTAAGTTAAAGAAAAAATTCCATGTGTAATAGCATCAAAAAGAGTAATATATTTAGGAATAAACTTGACACAGGAGGAAAATCTTTCACACTGAAAACCTCAAAACATGGCTGAAAAATATTTTAAAAGATACAAATGAATGGAAAGACATCCTACTTTCATGTGTTGGAAGACTTAATATTGTTAAGCTGTCTATACCACCCAAAGTTATCTACAGACTCAATGCAGTCTCTATCAAAATCTTAAGAGCATTTCTTGACAGAAATAGAAAACTCCATCCCAAAATTCGTATGGAATCCCAAGTGATTTCAAATGGCTAAAATAATCTCAGAAAAGAACCAAGCTGGCTGTCTCATGCTTCCTGGTTTTGAAGCTTAACACAAAGCAATAGTAATCAAAACTGTGTGGTACTTACATAGACAGACATAGAGACCAATGGAATAGAATAAAGAGCCCAGAAATAAATCCTTATAATATATGTGGTCAAGTGAGTTTGACCATATATGGCTGAAAAAGACTTGTTTCCCCATCGGCAATATATAGTAGAAAAGCTGTATATCCACATGGAAAATATGAAGTTGGACTTTTATCTCATACCATCTAAAAATTAACTCAAAAATGTACCAAAGACCTAAGTGTAAGAGCTAAAACTCTAAAACTTTTCAAAGAAAACAGAAGAAAAATTTCATGACCCTGGTTTTGGCAATGATTTAATGACACTTAAAAACACAGGCAACAAAACAAAAAAAGAAGATAAATTGGATTCATTAAAATTTAAAAACTTTGGTACAACAAAGAACATATCAAGGGAGTAAAAGGTAACCCACGGAACTGGAGAGAGTATTTGCAAATCATATATCCCATAAAAGATGGATATTCAGAATAGCAAAACCCAATAGCAACAAAAAACAACTGACCCAATTTTAAAAATAGATTAATGACTTGAATAGACATTTCGCCAAAGAGATAGCCTCACTGCCAATAAACACTTGAAAAGATGTTCAGCATCACTGATCATTAAGGGAGCATAAACCCAAATTAAAATTAGATATCACTTCATGCACATTAGGATAACTGTTATTTAAAAATAAACAAAAAGGCAAAAAACAAGTATTGGTGAGGATGTAGAGAAATTACAACCCTTGTCTCTTGCTGGTGGGAACATAAAATGATGTAGCCATTGTGGAAAACAGTATACTATAGTATTTCCTTAAAAAAAATCAAACATATTTACCAAGTACTCTTCCGATAAAGGATAAAATCTAGAATATAAAGAACTAAAAGAAAAATGAAATAGCCCAATTAATAAAGGAGCAAATGAATTAAACAGGAAACCAGTAAACAGGTAAATGGATTCAGAACAAGAAGTACAAATGGCCGATAAATACTCAACATCTCAAGCCATCAGGCAAACACAAAAACTACCTTGAGATTCTCCTGGTCAGCTTAGCTATCATCAAGAACAGACAAAGCAGTAAGTGCTGAGGAGGATCTGGGGGAAAAGGAACCATCCACGCTCCCAGTGGGAAAGTAAATTACTATAGCCACTATATATATACATATATGTATATATCAATATGGAGGTCTGTCAAAAAACTAAAAACAGAACTACTATGTGATCTAGGCATACCAGCTCCTTGGTATACACCTACAGGAACCAAAGTCAGCATGCATAGGGATCCCTGCACACCCATGTTTACACTGCAGCACAGTTCACAGTACCCGAGATGTGGAAACAGCTTAGGAACCCATCGACAGATAAAGGGATAAAGAAAAGTGTTATGTGTACACAATGGAGTATTATCCAGCCATAACGAAGAACAAAATTAGATCATTTGCGGGAAAATGGATGGAACCAGACACCATCATGTTAATTGCAACAAGGCAGACTCAGACAAATATTGCAGGTTTTCCCTCATCTGTGGAATCTAACAAACATGACTTGAAGGTAGAGCAGAGACTGTTATTAGACATGAGGAAGGGAATAAGGAGGAGTGGAAAAGAGGGTAAGGAAATGTTATAGGGGAATGATATGCAAAAAATACAGAGTCCATCAGGAAATGTATACATCAGGAAAGGAAAAACTTGTATAAATATTTTAATACTAAATTTATTGAGACATCATGAGATTGATACAAGTTACTTTCGGTCTCTCAAATTATAATAGATGCTCCAAGTAGTGGCCATTAGCTTCTAGACGTTTACTAGTACAGCAAACTGCTGAAGTGTGTATACATTTTTTTGGCAGACTCTCTATGTGTACATATATATATGTATGAAAAATGTTGATTGTTAGCTACATGTCAAAATGATATGTTTGAAGTTATATAGGCAAGGTTTGAATATGATCACTGTATACTGTGTGCATGTATGGAAATATGCTGAATCCCATTAACATGTACAATTAATATGTGTTAATATAAATATACAAAAGAAAAAATTAAACATATAATTACCACCTAATTTAACAATTCCACTTCTGAATATAGACTTGAAGGAATTAAAAGCAGAGCTGGGCACGGTGGCATACACCTACGATCCCATCTACTTGGGAGGAAGGAGGATTGCAAGTTTGAGGTTAGCCTTGGCAACTCAGTGAGACCCGACCCCAAATTTTAAAAAAGACTCAACAGCAGGGATTCAAATATCTGTATACTCATATTCGTAGCAACATTATTCACAATAACACAAAATGGAAACAATTCAAGTATCTATCAATTTATCAATAGGCAGGCAAAGTAAGGCAAATGCATATGATGGGATATTGTCCAGCCTAAAAAAAGTGTGGAATTCTGACATATGCTACAACATAAATGAGCCTGAAGATAGCATATTAGGTAGAATAAGCCAGAACTTACGTGCAGTACCTAGAGTCACACTGGTAGGCATAGAAAGCAGCACGATAGGCACTGGTGAGGCAGTTTGGGGTGTTGAAAAAGTTGTTGAGATAGATGATAGTGATAGTTGCCCTTCATTTTGAATGTACTTAATTCCACTGAACTGTACTTTGAAAAATGGTTAAAATGGCAACTTTTGTACTACTTAACCATTATAAAAAATAGTGCTCACTTCTAGTGTGGTTAGGAGGATTAAGACAGTCAACAGAGCTAAAGCAAGTGTAAGGCAAACTTTGCATGAAAAGGAAAAGAGAATTCTTTAGATTTTGATGGGGCACGTGGTCTCTGTCATATGTACTCAATTCTGCTACTTTAGCAGAAAAACACACAGAGACAGTATGTAGGTGAATGTGCATGGCTGGGTTCCAAAGAAGTTTATATTATCAAAACAGGTGGTGGATGGGGTTTGGTCATGAGCAATAATCTGCAGATCCTTCAAGTAAAGCATTGAGAACAGTTCCTGGCACAGATTCCATGATATTTAAATGTTAGTTGTTATTGTTACTACTACACAAGATTGCAATGAGTAATTAAATAAAACAATGCATAAAAGTGCCTGGCATGCAGTATGCATTGTCTAATTTATGACTTTTAAATCATGACATCATGGGGCTATTTCATGCCAGGTTTGAAACCTGAGGTACAATGTAGCATCCAGGTTCGACTAGACAGAAATGAGGTAGGGCACAATGGCACTGGATCAAGCATGATGTTCCCTTGGGTTGGACAGGTGCCCACAGTTTTAATGGCTTTTGCCTATGAACTTGAGAAGTTCTCTCTACACATGGCTGGTCCACCTCATCCACCGGTGATCCACTGGATCTGTTACTGGCTGCTGATGGGTCCCAGATTATTGCCTGTAGAGTGATGCTCAGTGGCCACCCCTGACCAGTTGCTTCACCATCACCATGGAATTTATTTACATGCACACTTGCAGCCCCATCACCCTCAGCTCTACTGAGAACTCCAGGGTTGGGGTAGGCAATCTGCGTTAGAGTACCTCCCTGCACCCTTCGGTGATTCTGATGCTGCCCAAGTGTGAGGCCCACTCCTGTGTACACTAAAGCGATCGTGTCTCCCCTTACCTTGATGGAGTCAGAGTTTATGACTTGGCGAGGGGACGGGCTGTGCTTTTCAGTGTAGTACCCTGGGACCTCTCCTCTCAATGCAAAGCCCATGAAAGATATTACGAAGTGTGTCAGGGGGTGAGCACATGAAAGCTAAGGGTGGTTCACCTTCGTCCCTATTGTTACTGTGTTAACATCTACACAAGTGGCTGAGAAGGAGTCTTCCTGGCACACTGAGAGCTCCCATGGTTAAATGTGGCCATTGAATTGATGCCCACCAAGCACTGCAAGGTGCCCATGAACTGAGCTCCTTGAGGGATGTAGAGAGGCACTGATGCAACCTGCAGCCTGTGTTACGGTTTTAAAATAGACCTGACTGCTGCAGGAACGGGACAGGCCCCTCGGATTCTGCTCATCTTGCTAACATCTGGGAGGAGCATCTTGCTCTCTTTGTTCTCTCTCTCTCCGAACTCGGTTTGGTGGTGGTGTTGGCAGGGTCTTCTCATCAGGAGAATGTTAGTGTGGAGAATTCTCCAGTTGGCCGTATTCCTCCATGTGTGTCAGACACACCAAGAAACATTTCCCTCGTCTGTCACCCAGGATCACTACAGTCTGTGAACACATAGTTTCTGTATGACCACAACCTCCCCTGCAGCAGATGACCCCTTGCAGTCATCCTGAGCCCAGGCCTCTTGGTTCCTTTGCAGAGATGCACCCCTGGGAGGGGCAGAGCAGCCTGGAATTGTCTGCTGAAATTGATGGCGTCTCTGCCTTGAAGGAGCTAGAGTGGGGGCTCCCTGGCAGCTGAGGGATCCCAGTTTTCAGGTAAACTGTGAGAGCACGGAGGTATGAACACATCAGGCGATGCTGACAGAACGGAATGTGAGCCCTGCCCGGCATGTGCAAGTCAGGATGGTTTGTGATTGGAGGCGGCTTCCTGGCTGGGCTGCAGTAAACACCAGCTCTCTGTGCCACGTCCAGGATCAAAAGCGCGTCATGAGGAGCAGTGCCTTTCCACTGGAGTCATCTTCTGCCTTGTCCAAAACACTTCTCAGTTGGAAAAAGAAAACATACACTCACTGGAGACCTTCCCCTGACCCTCGCAAGATCAGAAAAAGGGAGCAAGAAAAGAAATTGGACTGTTTGGACACTGATGTTTCGGTAGATTTCTCTTTAGAAGAACTAAATTGCTTAGAGAGACAGGAGCTACAAGCACACATGTGATAAAATCAGAGGTTCTTACTTATTTCTCCTTGTATTGTGTTTCTTGAACTTCGCTCTCTAATTGGCCTCCTAGGTGCGCTATTATTTTAGAATTCATTTGGCATTGCTTTTTTATGTATTATTAAAATTTTTCTTTGGAGGAGGAATTAATGGGCATCTTTACAAGAAGGTTCACAAAGCAGATACTGATTCACGTATGTGTCGGCTCAGGCAATCTCCGTTTCATTCTGCGGATTTTGGAAGCCAGGAGCATAAGGAACAGAGAGGTACGTTGATTTTGAAAAAAGAATTGGATCCAACAGTATTAGCACCACACTTTTTGCAAGTGGGTAATGAGAGAGTGGCTACTACTCAGTACTAGGTATTTGTTCTATAGCCGGGACCAAGCTGGTGGCGGTGGCAGTAGTGGTGGTAAAGTATGCTCACATATTCATTAACAAAGCCGGGCCACCTGCATTGTGTTCAGGGACCTTTTGGCTCCCATAGTACCCTTTCTCTTGCTACTCCCAACTTATTGGTAGGGCCATGAGGTTTTTCATTGTCCCCTGTAAAGAAAGAAATAGGACAGAGGGGTTTTGTTCTTTGATATTTGGGGGATGGGTGCTGGGGATCAAATTCAGGGCCTTTGGGCTTGCTAGGCAAGCACTCTACCACTGAGCTAAATCCCCAACCCCAGGACAGTGTTTTAACTAGAAATGAAACAGTGTGACTCAAGTGCCGATTAATGCATATTTGACCACTAGAGCATCTTCCTTTCAGTGACCTTAACTAATGAAGCACACACTGAATCCCTGAAGGCAAAGAAAAAGGCATCATAGTGCTCAGGAATGTATCCTCATGAGTTAGGTATTCCTGCTTTGTCACTTGTTCCTGGGACTAGTACGAAGTGCTCAGACTTATGGTGAGTGTTGTGAAGCGTTTGTACTTCAGTCTCTGTGGTCCCTCGTCTGTTAGTCTCCGTGGAAAGAGATATTTGCAGTGAACTTTCACTTAATGCTGACAGGAGACTCCAGGAGCCTAGGACATTGGGCAGAACTTGACCCACAGGGCAGAAGGGGCGGACCCTTCGGAACAGGGAGCAGCTCACGCAAAGTTCAGGAGGTGACGTTGGATCGGGCGTGCTTTTCACCAGGAAGGGGAATCCAGTCGGACTAAAGTATGTCAGGCAGTATGGAGTGGGGCATGAGTGCCAAGGTGTGTTTTGGGCTCTGTGTTTTGGGAATAAAGAGTGGTGTAAAGTGCAGAAGGTGGATGGGAGAGGAAAGGGCTGGCAGCAGCCCAGCTGCTTGGGTGTCTGTCTTATTTTAGGCAAAAACGTATTGAGGCTATTGCAGGCAGGAGAGAATTGACCAAGATGACATAGAGGTCCCTGGGAGGCCAGGGTGTCTTGGTGGTGATGGGGAACAAGTGTGGATGGCTGTGCCTCAGTGCGAACCTCCAGGCATTCATCTCGACCCAGGATGTGGGGGGAATGGCTTCCAAGTGTGCCCCTGAAGGACGTGGGTGGCTGAGCTATCTGAGGAGGGATGCAGGATTGCACAAGTGGATTTTCCACCTGGGCCCAGCCCAGGGTCAGGTACCTTCTGTGGGAAGGTGGTATCGAAACCTTCAGAGGTCAGCCTTCCACTTAAGGAGGAGATTTTGGGGTCATTGGCATTTATACTGGAGTCCCGGAGCCCTCCTGAAGGAGCCACATCTTGGGTGCAAGGTGGATTTTGACTAGTAGTAATTGGAGTGAGTCCTCATCAGCTGTATTATTGAATGTGTTCCCCATTGCGTGGCACCTCATGATTTCCTTCAGTCCCTCTCTACCCCTTTATCGTCAGCTTACTAATGAGGAAATTGGGGCTTAGAGAGTTTCTAAAACTTCTTTTTTCTGGTTTTATTTCCTAGTTTTGTTAAAAAAAAAATCCACTTTTATTACTTTTCTGTTTGCCCCTCTTCTATAACATGAGCTATCCCACCACAAGGCTTTTAGAACATTCTTTCTCTTTATCGTACTGTGAAATTTTAAAAATTAGTTGTGTTGAGCATTCAGTGGCCACTTTCAGTCTGGAAACTCCTGTCATTCAGCTATGTTGACATCTTTAGTCATCTATTGACCACTGGACTGTATTCACCTGGCAAGGGAGTCATGGAAATAAGTGTGTGTGTGTGTGTGTGTGTGTGTGTGTGTGTGTGTGTGTGCTCAAGCACTTTTGTTTAATAGTAATTCCCATGGCTATTTCCAGTATTTTTCCTAAAACTGAGTCTGAAATTATTGTGCAAGCTAAAGCCAAATAAGCTAATTAGAAATATACTAGTGGGAAAATCAGAAAAGCCTCATCCAGAGCTGAAAACAATGCATGGAACCTAGTAAATGTTCAATTAATACTTGGAAAATACACATTACACAAATAAACTTGATGCTGCCCTTTGAGGGTTTTAATGGTCTCTATGTATACGTGTAGGAGGTAAACTTGTTAAAGTCACCCACCATGGAGTGGGAGAAACAGTCCAAGCCTAGCTCCATCGATGTGAATTGTTTTAAAACCTTGATCTAGGTGGGGTGTGTGGTGATAAATATTTAACAGCCATCTTTGCTCAGTATTGCTCCAAGTTGGGGCGTTTGCTAGTTTCTGCCATGTAAATATTCCTCCCATGACCAATTAACTGATTTCCCATTACCAACGTGGCATTGTTACATGCAGAGCTGGGTGGAGGTACACGGCAGCACACTGCTGTGTATCCTCAACATATAGGTGCTAAAGGTGTACATAACCACAAGGATATTGATATTAGTAAAATATAGCAAAATTATTTAGACATAATGGCTCTTGACTATTTATTATCTTTGTATTTAAGCTATTTAAATACAAATATATGTATAATTTATGTTTTAGTAATGACTGTGTTTAAAAACTGGCTCACAGAATTGCGGAAAAGTTAACAATTGGCGTTTGTGAGTTCTTTCTGCCCAGCTCCCGCACAGGGCTGCCTTGTTCTCTATTCTTCCTGGTCCCAGGGGCTCAGGCTTTTTCCCTTTCTGTTTTTAGAGGCTTCATTGAAGGCAAATCCACTGCCTAGACTTATTGTTGGTCAGTCTCTTGGATGTGCTTTCTGTCAACTGAGGCAGGAAATTTGTTTATCCATCTCCATCTCCCCAGGGTCGTCCAGCAGGGCTTCACAAATACTTGACGAGTGAGTGAGACCGAATAGCTACCAGGTACAGGGTGGCTGTGTGGGCTACAGCAATGAATCCTAGGTTTCCTGCACCACGTTTTCATAGCTCGTGACGCTTCTTGGTCCTGGGAACCGTCAGGTGCTGGCCATCTGTGTGATGGCTGTTTGCATAGCTGGGCTGTTCCTTCATGAGGATGGGGCCTGTAGCTGGAGACTCGCTGCTCCAACCCCAGTGTTTGGCACACAGTAAACGTTCAAGTCAGTACTTGTTGATTCTGGCTGACTCTACAAAGTTTATAATGCTTTTTTAAACTACACACACAAAGATACACAAATGAATTCTGTTGAAAAAAATATCCCAACATTACAGATAAGACTAAGTATTCTCTGATGTGCCCCAACCCCAAATATTCCCCTTATGACATAGTCAACACAGAAATTGGTGTGGTATATATCCTTTTACTTTTAGTATTTCTTCAATATGAAATATCTATTTGAATAAGTGATATTGTTTGAGACTTTTAACTCGTATTTTGAAATGACCATAGAGTCAAAACGAGTTATGAAAATAATACAAGGTTCTTGTATTCTTCTTCCAGTTGTCCCCAGAGGTTACATTTTATGTAAGGTAGCCAGGAAAGTGCATTAGTAAAATGTATGTACATAGTTCTGTATTTCACCAGTTCTGTAACCATTACCACAGTGACGATTCAGAATTATTCCATCAAGTAATTATTCTAATTATTCCATTACCTAGACCTCTGCAATCACATCTCCTCCCTCCACTCCACTATCTCCGCTCTTCTCTAAGCTCAGCTGACCGCTAATCTCTTCCCCGGCTCTATAATTTTGCCATTTTCACAATGGCATGTACATGGAGTCATACATTGCTGAAACAGTTCAGATTGCTTTTTCTTTCATTTAGCAAAATGCCCTTGCAATTGAGGCTATTTATAAAACAAAAATGGTATTGTGTTGCACATACGCTTTTTTTCTTTCCTTTTTTTTTTTTTTTTTTTTTTTTTTTTTTTTTTTTTTGGCGCTGAGGATCGAACTCAGGGCCTTGTGCTTGCTAGGCAAGCGCTCTAACCACGCGCTAAATCCCCAGCCTGCACATATGCTTTTTAACAGAACCGTATGACCCAGAGACTTTTCCCTTTCTGAATCTTTAAATATGCTAATTCTTTTTAACTGTCATGTAATATTCCACAAAATGTGTCATCCTACTTTCATGATTCCCTGTTAGTTGTCCATGTGCTCTTTCCTGTTTGCTTCGGGGCTGCTTACAGATTAGTGCCTTTCCTAAGCTGCCCCTCACAGACCTCATCCACGAGTTATAACTTGGCTGTTCCCGGAAAGTGGAAGAAAAGACAAATGGGAGAGGACACCCCAAAGAGTATACAGGGAGAGTCTCAAACCTTGAGGAAAGAAAGGCCCATGAAGAAGACCTTTGGATTCCTGAGTCTCTTAGTCTGCTCATCAGTGAAGGAAACCTGAGAGGGAGAAGAAGGAGCATGGTCTTTCCAGTTGCCCACTCGTGTCAGAGGGGGATTTCCACAGCAGTGATTTCTGCTCTCAGTTATCCGAAAGACATCACACACACACACACACACACACACACACACACACACACACACACGATGAAGGAGCTGGCAGTAGAAAGTCAGTCTTCTTTTGAGCTCTTTGCAGGTGTAAAGACTTTGTCCTGTATGACAAGTGGGTTCAAAGGTGTTCCACAAGTGTGTGGGGGAGGCGCAGGCCCTGCAGTCACCAGTGTAGCGTAACTGGGTAAACTTATGACCTGGCAACCTTCCTTCAAGCCCCATGAAGCCAACATGAGGTACAAGTTCTTAGCTCCATCCCGAGGGAACCCTCTCGGATTTCCAGTCCAGAAAGTGTTGGTGAGCCCCAAGCCCTAAATTGCAATGCGCAAAGAAACCTGATGTGTAAAGACTCCAGCGTTGGGTCTCTCGCAAATTCCTTGTATGCCTTGTCCCACCCTTCCCTTGCCATGCTCTGAGCCTTTTGTACAAAATCGTGGGCATGTTACCCAGGTCTGGAAGGCTCAGAACTTTATTTAGAGTTTTCTTATTCTTTGGGAGAATAAAACCGGGCTCATTTTAATAGTCTCAACCAGGAATCTAAACTGAAAGCAGAGGCCATGTAAACAAAACCCTTTTATGTGGTGACTCCAAATGAGTTTACTGTAACAAAAACAGGACAAGTAAATAAGTGAGGTTTACAAATATAAACTGCAAAGTTGCTGAAGTGTGAGATAAATTGTCTAAGGCCCTTCTGTTTAAATTCTATGGCCTGGCATTTCTCCTCTTGCGTTTCTATCAAAAGGCATCTGGGGAGGAGAGAATGTTCTGTACAAGAGAAAAGAATTTCCCACAATGTGGCCAACCAGTGATCTGATCAGGGGACCCTTGCTAGGACCTAGAAAGGCTGGCTGTGCCTCTTCCCAGGGCACAGGGAGATACCTGGCTGGTGGTGTCACCTTCATGCCCCACCCCATGGAAGGGACTCTTAGAAACAGCTTTTTCTACCCCAGAGAGCAAGCCAGTGGTTGGCACGGTTAGGGAGCAGACCTTTAGAGGGACGTTGAGGAAAATTCCATCAGATGTCATTGTTGCTGGAGGGGAAATTCCCTCTTTCTTCTTACAGGCCGGGGATGCGCCTAGCAGGTGGAATTCATTACGAAGCCCAACACTGCTGCCAATGGGATTGGTGAGCTGGCATTTAACCACTCTCCCAGGGAAACAATCTAAACATGGCATGAGATTTCATCTGGGTGTTTCCAAGATAGTCATTCGGACTTGGAGTTGGGAGTAGGACTCAAACTAGTCCAAGGACTGTGGGAAGAAGACAGAGAACAGGGGAGGGTGGCTCGATTATCTATGTGCGGTGCACTCGCAAATGTTTAACAGTGGGCTTTGGGGTTCATGGCAGAGCCCTAATCTGTGGCATTTGTGGACTTCTGTGGTATAAATACACCCAACACGGGCAAGTTACCATATGAAGTCACGTGGCTCACAAAAGTTTTGAAACTTGTAACAATCGGTTTTCCCTGGCTGGGGCATCCATTGCAGCTTACCTCTGCCTGTGTGGTTCAGGAGTTGGGCTTAGAAAGGTGGAAGTGAAAGGCACTGGGATTTGGGGCGGGGGGAGTAATGTCTGAACCACTTTCCCAGTGATTTAGAACCCCTGTGCGGCATGCTACTTGGAAAACTTGCTCAGTGTCTGCCTGTCCTCCTAGACTCCCTGGCAGGGCTGCATCAGTCTAGTCACCAATATACCCTGATACCCACTTGTGGTGGGCTTATTATTGTGATCAACTTGAGCCAGAACGACCAGCTGAACTGAGTTGTAGTTCTAGGCATAGAGGATCCACCTGAGGATTGTTGCCGACACAGCATAAAGGAGAAGGGAGCAGAAGATATTGGTTGGCTGTTTCCCAGGAGAAAACAGCTACTGAAGGCTGGTTCTCCTGAAGGGAACTTGGCTGTTCTTGTCAAAGAAGGAGCTCGGGGCCTTGCTGTCATCGGGGATGGCTGCTGTTGCTTC
>PVJO010033191.1:0-12397 GCA_004026905.1 Hystrix cristata
TTTCTATGCTATTGTTGTTGCTGATTGTACTACCTTAGCCAAGGTGACAGAATTGTTTTACTCAGTTCTTTCTTGTATGCCAAGACTGAGATTGGCAGAGGGTCATAAGTGACACTATAGGCCATAGTCAAAGAAATAGGGGCTGGCCAAATAGATAGCAACTTCTCAGCCCCAATAAATAGAAGAGGTAAGATCCTGCAACAGATTCAAAACATAAAAACCAGTTACACCTGAAAGACATCTTTGAGGAGGAAGTAGTCATTTCCAAAGGATTCTCAAAACTAACAAAAAAGCTACCTGCCATAGGCAATTCAGAAGCATCAACCCAGGAACTAAACAAAAGTATAAAAAATGGAAAATGAGAAGACACTCACATGAGATGCAACCTCATATCTCCAACTTGCCAAAAGCAAACCCAGGGGGTAGTGAAATAGAACAATCTGAAAGCTTCCCACCCAGACTCTTGGAAGCAGTAACAGCAGAAGTAACAAAGCAGATGAATGAGGCTCTAGGAAACATCAAAACAGAAATCATTTCCAGAATGAAAGACTTGATTAGTGACTTTAGAGCAAATACTGATTTAAAAAATAGAGGAGCTTAGGAAAATGATGAAAGCCATAAATGCCCAACACAGGAAAGAAATGGAAGTCATGAAACAGATTCAAACAGATATCCAGGGGATTAAAAATTCCACTGAAAGTATAGGTAATAAAATGAAACAATGTAAAGATAGAATTTCAGATATAGAAGACAAGATTGTGATTAATGATTGAGAAAAGAAAGAGTTCTTCAAGATGGTAAGGGACCATGAAAAATCAATACAAGAGGAGCTGCTAGATGACACAAAGAAAAATAACATAAGATTGACTGGAGACAATGAAAAAGCAGGAGATAGTACAAATGACATTAAAAAAAAAAAAAAACCTGTTCACAGAAGTAATGGCAGAAAACTTCCCAAGTATGGAAAAAGAAGTTTATATACAGATAAGTGAGGCATACAGAGCTCCAATTAGCCATGATCAACAACAATCTGCCCCAAGGCATATAATAGTCAAGATTCCAGAAATTCAATACAAGAACAGAGTATTGAAAGCTGTTAGACAAAAGAAACAAATAACCTATCGAGGAAAGCCCATCAGAATAATGGCAGATTTCTCAACACAAACCCTCAAGTCAAGGACAGCTTGGAGTGAAGTATTTCAAGACCCATAAGAAAACAACCGTCAGCCCAGATTGACGTACTCTGTGAAACTATCTTTCAAAATTGATGGAGAAGTAAGATGCTTCTATGACAAAGAACACTTGAAGAGATTCAGGACCACAAAACTAGCACTCCAAAATATTCTGAAGGACATTCTGGAAAGAGAAAATGAGGACCTCAAGTCCAGGAATTGGAATAGAATGAATCCCTCAAGCAAGGCAAGTAATTAAACAGAAGGGAAAAATAGGAAGCCAACAACAGGTAAATAACATGACAAGAATAAGTCAACATTGGTCAGTTGTAACCATCAATGTAAATTGTCTCAACTCACCAATCAAATGAAGCAGACTGGCAGAATGGGTCAAGAAGCAATACCCAGCAATATGCTGCATACAAGAAACACAATTAATTCAAAAAGAAATTTATAGACTGAAAGTCAAAGGATGGACAACAGTACATCATATGACAGGAACCCAGAAAAAAAGCAGGGGTAGCTATTCTATTTGCAGACACAGTGGCTTTCAAGCCAAGACTGAATAAGAGAGACAAAGAATATCACTACATCCTTGTAAGGGGAACAAGCCAAGAAGAAGAGATGGCAATCATAAATATAGATGCACCAAACATGCCTAACTATATACAACAAATATTAGCAGACATGAAAAGCCAAATAAGCACTAATATGATTGTAATGGAGGATTTCAATACCATACTGTCATGAATACACAGATCAACTAAAGTCAACAGGGAAATATCAGAACTAAATCAAACTTTTGAACAAATGGACCTAGTAGATGTATACAGAGCATTCCACCCCACAACAAAAGAATACACATTCTTCTCAGCTGCACACGGGACTTTCTACAAAATAGACCACATACTAACTCATAGAACATGCTTAAGTAAATGCAAAGGAATCAAAATTATCCCGTGCATACTATTAGACCATAGTGCATTGAAACTGGAAATAAACAGCAAAAGGAACCACAAAAATTCCATAAACACATGGAAATTAAATAGCATCTTCCTGAACAATCAATGGGTCACAGATGAAATTCAAGAAGAAATTAGACAGTTGAATGATAATGCCAATACAACCTACCAAAATTTATGGGACACAATGAAAGCAGTCTTATGAGGGAAATTTATAGCATTGAACTCCCATATCAGAAAAACAGAGTGAGCTCAAATAAACAACCTAACATTGAACTTCAAGCTTCTTGAAAAAGAAGAGCAAGTCAAACCCAAAGCTCATAAGAGGGAGAACACTATAAAGATCAGAGCCAAAATTAATGCAACTGAAACTAAGAAAACAATACAAAGAATCAATGAATCAAAGAGTTGGTTCTTTGAAAAATTAAATAAAATTGACAAACCCTTAGCTAACCTTACCAAAAAAAAAAAAAAAGGAAAGAAAAGACTCAAATTCATACAATTCGGAATGAAAAGAGTGAAATCACAACAGATCCTGCAGAAATCCAGAAGATCATCAACACCTACTTTGAGAACCTGTATTCTAATAAGATAGAAAATGCAGAAGAAATAGACAAATTCCCAGATACATGTGAATTACCAAAACTGGATCAAGAACATATAAAAACTCTAAATAACCCAATATCAGCCACTGAAATTGAAGAAGTAATTAAAAACCTACCAACAAAGAAAATCCCAGGTCCTGACGGATTCACTGCTGAATTCTACAAGAAATTTAGAGACGATTTAATGCCACTAATACTCAAACTCTTTAATGAAATTGAAAGAGAAGCAATACTCCCAAATTCATTCCTGGAAGCAAGCAGTACCCTGATACCAAAACCAAAGAAGGATCCCATGGAAAAAGAGAACTACAAGCCAATCTCATTAATGAACATCAATGCAAAAATTCTCAATAAGATACTGGCAAACAGAATGCAAGAAATCATCAAGAAGATTATACACTATGACCAAGTAGGATTCATCCCAGGGATGGTTCGACATACACAAATCAATAAATGTGATACACCATATTAACAGAGTCAAGGACAAAAACCATATGATCATCTCAATAGATGCAGAAAAATCATTTGACAAGGTCTAACACCCATTCATGATAAAAAAAAAAACCTGCAGAAAACTGGAATAGACAGTCTTTATCTCAATCTGATAAATGCCATCTATGACAAACCAGCAGCCAGCATTATACTAAATGGTCAAAAACTGCAAGCTGTCACTCAAATCTGGAACAAGACAAAGATGTCCACTCTCACCACTCTTATTCAATATAGTTCTGGAAACACTAGCCAGAGCAATTATACAAGAAAAAGAAATAAAAAGAATAAGGATAGGAAAGAAGTTAAATTATCACTATTTGCAGATGACATGATACTCTATATAGAAGACCCCAAAAATGCCACCAAAAGATTTCTAGATTTAATAATCAAATTCAACAGCATAGTTGGGTACAAAGTCAACACTCAGAAATCAATAGCATTCCTGTATACAAATAACAGACTCCCTGAGAGAGAAATTAGGGAAACAACACCTTTCAGAACAGCACCCAGAAAAATGAAGTACCTAGGAATTGATCTAACAAAGGAAGTAAAAGATCTATACAATGAAAACTACAGTACTTTGGAAAAGGAGATTGAAGAAGATATGAGAAAATGAAAAGATATCGCTCATTCTTGGGTAGGAAGAACCAATATAGTGAAAATGGCCATACTCCCAAAACTGTTATACAGATTTAATGCAATCCCAATTAAAATACTAATAGCATACCTCACGGCATTAGAGAAAACAATCCTAAAATTCATTTGGCACCAAAAGAAACCTAGAATAGCAAAAGCAATTCTAGGCAACAAAAGCAAAGCAGGGGCCATCACTGTCCCTGACCTGAAATTATATTATAAAGCTACTGTAATAAAAACTGCATGGTACTGGCAAAAAAACACACCACAGAACCAGAACAGATTAGAAGATGCAGAAACATGTCCAAACATTCTCAGTCACCTTATCCAACCTCACTGGAAGAAAGACAGCCTCTTTAATAAATGGTGCTGGAAAAACTGGCTCTCCACATGCTGAAGATTAAAACTAGCCCCATATCTTTCCCCAGGCACTAAGCTAAAATCAAAGTAGATTAAAGATCTAAATATTAAAACAGAAACACTAAATGTTCTGGAACATAGAGTAGGTAAAACTCTTGAAGACATAGGTGTAGGCAAAGACTTTAAGAACAAATCCCCAATTGCCCAGGAAATATCACAAAGAATCAATAACTGGGAGACAACCCACAAAGTGAGAAAAGAATTTTGCCAGCTATTCCTCTGACAAAAGACTAACATCTCGAATATATAAAGAACTAAAAAAAATCAGACCTTCCAAATTTAAAGACCCAATCCAAAAGTGGGTAACGGAAATGAATAGACACTTCTCAGATGAAGAAGTAGAAACAGCAAATAAACATATGAAACAATGTTCAATATCACTGATCATTCGAGAGATGCAAATTAAAACAACCCTGAGATTCTACCTCACTCTAGAAAAAATGACTGTTATCAACAAATCAGCCAATAACAAATGCTGGAGGAGCTGTGGAGAAAAAGGAATCCTTCTCCACTGTTATTGAGAGTGTAGACTGGTGCAACTGCTATGGAAATCAGTGTGGAGATTCCTCAGGGAACTAGAACTGGAGGTTCCATTTGACCCAGCTATTCCCCTTCTTGACATCTTCCCAAAAGAATTAAAAGCATCGGACCACAGCAGTACATGCACACCCATGTTTACAGTGGCACAGTTTGTAATAGCTAAATCTTGGAAACAGCCCAAATGCCCATCAACTGAGGAATGGATAAAGAAAATGTGGGGTTTTTTTATACAATGGAGTACTACTCTGCCATAAAGAATGATAAGCTTGAGATATTTCGAGTTAAATGGATGCATCTTGAGACCATACTCTTAAGTGAAATAAATCGGACACACATATATAAATACTGCATTGTTTCTCTGGTGTGAGAAACTGAAAGTGTAAATAGACTAAAATATATTATATTGGGAAAGGGAAGAAAGTGTGCAAATGGGAAGGGGAACAAGGGAGGGGGAGGGAGACAGGAACAGAGGAACAAGAGAAATAAGAAATAGAAGGAAAAAAGGGAAACAAATCTTTTGTAAATAAGGAGAGAAGAGGGGTGAAGGGACGGGAGGCAAATAGGAAAAATGAAGCAACAAGATATATCATGTACAGGTACAAATCCCTTGTGATGAATGTTATCACTATGTACATCTAAACTGTACCACTAAAATAAATTTTTTTTTAAAAGGAAGGGATGGCTGGGGATTTAGCTCAGTGGTTAAAGTGCTTGCGTTGCAAGCACGAGGGCCCAAGTTCGATCCCCAGCACCAAAAAAAAAAAAAAAAAAAAAAAAAGGAAGGGATGTAGCTCAGTAGTAGAGCACATGTTTAGCAAGTGCAAAGCCTTGAGATTAATCTCCAGTACTGAAGAAAAAAACGAAAAGCAAACAAAACAGCCTCGCAGTACTGATATCTACTCAGTCTGTATTTGTTCTGTTATTGTACATCCCTCCACCTGACACTATGATCTGCATGTTCTTACATTTTTTTAATTATTTAGTTCCCTCTCTATTTATTTCTAAATATTTTTCTTCTTCTGGTTGTTGTTTAATTTTATGAAAAGAGTAACATGATAATGTAATGTTTAGAGACATTTTTCATTTAAAATCATTTTACCAAGAAGCATCCGTGTTGCTGTATGTTGCTGTAGTCCATCCAGTTTGCCTGCTACGTCACATTCCCTACATGCATTCACTGGCCCCTGGCTGTCTCCAGGAGTTTGTGACCGTGAACAGCAGTGCTCTAAATCTTGCCATCTCCCGTGCACAAGCAAAAGCGAAAATGCAGTGTCTTAGAGGGATAATGCTAAACTAGAATCCAGTTGGTTGGCGCCCTTCACACGCCTGCCAGTAGGATACGTGAAATCCTTTGGCCTTACATCCTTTCTAACACTTGTTCATTCCGGTCACTACACTGTCTGTAAAATAGTGTTTTGTGTGGTCTTATTTCCTTAATCACTAAAGGTACTGGGTATTCTATCATGCATTTATTGTATATATGTGTCTTTCTTTCTCTTCTCTGAAACGCTGTTCTAGGAATTTCTCCTTTTCATCCATTTTCCTATCAGCTTGTTTCTGCTCCTTTTACTGATTTCTAGGCTTCTGCACATGCTCTAAGTTTGCATGTACTTATGAAGAGTATTTTATTGTAGTTGGTAACTTACCTTTATAGTATCTTCACAGTGTCCTAAAAAATAGCAGTTTTTAATACGCAAATCTATCACTTTGTCTTAGCTACTTTGTCACTCACATGTAACACCCAACACTCAGAACTTAAAGAAGGAGAAGTTTATTCTAGCTTGCATTTCCAGGCCACAGTCTGCTGGCTCCCAGCCAAGAAGACACGGCAGTCACCCCCAGTGACCTGCTGTTCTGACCAGACCCGACCTCCTAACAAGAAGACACCTGTACTGCTCCATGATCCAATCGCCTTCCAAAGATTCCCCCTCTGATCACATGAGGCTTTAGGGGGACATCTGGATACAAACCACAACACACTCTCTTATAGTTACTGTTCTTTTGTCTCTAAAAGATATTCCCAACTGATATTTGTCTCTTTCTTATGAAGTTTGCTTCATAACTGTATTTAAGTGGAAATGAGGCATCGTAAAAGAAAATAAGCTTAAAATGCTACAAAATTATTTATCCAATAAATTAATGAGCTGTATTTAGGTGCTGGAGATCAGCCCAGGGCCTCACACACAGTAGGCAAGTGCTCTGCCACTATGCTATGTGCGTTTCAGTGAGTTAGTATTTTGTGTCCGGGTCCTCCAGAACTGTTTGCTAAACCTGTTGGAAGACACTCAGCAAAGAGGGGGGAAGAGGCGTGTGTGAGTGTGTATGTGTGTGTAAGAGAGAAGAAGGGAGAGAAAAGAGAGAGGAGGGAAAGAGAGAGACAGAGCAGCTATGGGTAAACTATTCAAAACTAGTAGAAGAGAAATGACAGGCATGCCAGCTACAGGAGTCTTGTGGACGTTTCTTATCCAGCACTCATGAGAAAGCCAAGACCAAGGCCCACTCAGGTTCAGGACTAGCAGGGCGGGAGGGGAGCTGGGTGGATTCCTTGGTCATCGCTCCCTGCAGTTTCCCTTGTGAGCTTCGCGCAGCTCGAAGTAAGCAGTACATCTTTGCATTTATTAACACCTAAGCTTAGTTTGTATATTTTCTTGCTTTTTTCCAAGTCAAAGACTGTAACCTTCCCAAACTCCTGTGAGTTAAACTCCATATCATACATGACATTCCGCAATACCAAAGTAGACTTTGAGGTTGCAGCAAGAAGTGAAACTACCCAGTTTCAACACAACTGTCAGTTGTGGTGGAGGTTTAGCTCTGTGTTGGAGCTGCCTCTGCCCTAGAACCTCCTGGTGACCGTGCCACGGTAAGGTGGCCGGCTGCCGAGGATGCTCCGCCAGAGCTTGGCAGAGGAACAAAGATATTTGGTAGAAACAGGTACATTAATAAGAACGCTCACCCAAAGTTTCAGTTTTGAACACTAAACCCAGGACCATTGCACTGATCTAACCACCAGCTCTTTCTATTTTTTACTGACTTTTTTTTTTTTTTCTGGTGCTGGGGATCGGACTCAGGCCCTTGTGCTTGTCAGGCAAGCACTCTAATCACTGAGCTAAATCCCCAGCCCCTCTTTCTATTTTTATTTTCAGACAGGATCTTTCTGAATGGCCCACACTGGACTTAAACTTGTTATCCTCCTGTCTCAGCCTCCTAAAGTGCTAGGATTATAGGAGTGTGCCACTGTACCCGACTTTACCCAAGATGTTTAAACAGGTGCCTTGTTTCTGAAAGACAGGATGTGTAAAGGAACCCAAAAAATAGGACTGATTGTGTTTGCCCTCTCCCCGTCAGTAAAGCTGTGTTTTTGACAATTATCCTCCTTTTCTAAAAGACTGTATTTTGGAAAACTTTGATATAGGGTTTGTTTTTTAACTGACTCATCGGAAAGAGACTTTGTATATATTGTGAAAGTTATGTTTAGAACTAAAGAAAGGAATGAAATAAAAATTAAACAGTGCTTCATCTGGAAAGGTAGCCATGATCCTAAGTAACCCCCGATGGGTCTACTCATCTGTTTTCTCATCTTCTCTTTTTAGCACAAAGCAGGGCATAGCAACATGGCTGTTTTGATGCAAAAATATAATGTAAGAGTGCTGTTTTCAATCTCTTCATCTAAAATACAAGACACCTAACCTCCCACGGGCTCCTCCCAAGGTCTCCACCCACCTTCTGTGAGGGCCAAGGGCACACTGAGCTGGGTCTGAGGAATGGGATAAGGATGTTTGTTTTCTACCTAACTTGGTGATATTTTTCAATGTGCAAGTTCAATAATTTATTTTTATTTTTTAATTTATTATATTTTATAACACAAAAGACTATAAATGCACATATCATGTGGTATAAAAAACACCCTGTGTGGACTTCACTATTAGTAACAGAACTTTCCCAGTCCAACTGCATCTGCCCGCATCAACCCCCATCTCCATTTATTTCATCATAAATATTTATCGTAGTGACCATGATGTGTCAGGCACTGTTCTAGGCACTGAGAAACAGTAAAACAAGCAATGAAACAGACACAGCAAAGCCCTAGCTCACAGAGCTTCATTCCACGCTATAAAAGCTGCACTTGTGGGCTAATGACCTCAATAGGGATCTCCAAACAATTTTCTAGTCTGTTTACTATCCACTATATGTTCTTCTGAGCCTTGCTTTTGTCACTTACTATTTTTGTGCATGAAGAGCCAATTTATTTATTTTCATGGTGTTTGGATTGCCTAGATTTTTGTTATTACAAACAGCACTTCTATAAAATGTTATCATCCACTGCATGAATAACTCAAGTTATTATAATCTTATGTTTCAATTTTGACCTATTCTAGCATTTGTTTCATGCTATGTTTATGACACACACGCAAATACGGAGCACATATTTGTGCTGCGTATTGCTGGGTGTTAAGGCGGGCACATGTCCACTTTTAGTAGCTACTGCCAAAGGATTACGTGCAGTGGTTCCAAAATCTACGCTCCCAAAGTAATGCGGAGAAGTAAGTTAATCTGGCGGCTGTCCAGCGGGTGTACACTGTACTTCAAACTTCCATTGATCTGATAGTTAATGAGACTGAAGACCAATCTAAAAATTTACTCATTATTTGACGCCATCTTCTTTGAAGGACCCTTCTAACACTTTTACCTATTTTAGCTACTGCTCTATGTTTATTTCTTTTTGATTTAAAGAAAATACGTACATCATTACTCCCAAACATGCAAAGACTAGGATCATAGCTAAATCGCTAAGGAGAAGCAGCAATGAAAGGCACACCTCTCTCATTCCCATTGTTTTAGGCTTTTAAGAGATTTATCACAGTAGGGGCGTGCCCTTCTTTTCACGGTTTGTAAAATTTTATCATGAGAGCCTGCCGAATTTAGCGAATGCTTTTTCTGTAACTATCAAGGTAGTCATACGAATTTTCCCCTTTATTTTTGACTTCGACTGCTCAAAGTTCCTCACATAAGTGAGCTCATGTAGAATTTGCCTTTCTGTCACTGGCTTTTTTAATCTGGCATAATCTCCTCAAGGTTCATCCCCATTGTAGCATACTGCAGAATTTCTTTGTTTTCTAAGTATGTTCCAGTGAATGGACACACCATATTTTGCTTATCCACTCATCCATCAATGGTCACTTGGTGGCATCCACGTTTACCTCTTGTGAACAGTGCTGTGAACATGGATCTACAAATATCTCAGGACCCCAAAGCCTGCTTTCTTTCCTTGTCCTGAGATACCCAGAAGTAGAGCTGGTCCAGGAATGATAACTCTATTTTTAAGTTTTTGAGAAACTGCCATACAGTTTTCCTCAGCAACGTTACCAGTTTTTATCTACACCAACAGTGCACAAGGGTTTCAATCTCTCCACATTCTTGTCGACACTTGCTATTTTCTATTTTGTTTTTTTATAGTAGTCATCCTAATAAGTATGAGGTGGTATCTCATTGCGCTTTTGATTTGCATTTCCTAATGGCCAGTGATGCTGAACATCTTGCTATGTGCTTCCTTGCCATTCATTTATCTTCATAGAAATGTCCATTTTGGTCCTTTGCCCATTTTTGAACAAGGACTTTTGCTGTTGAGTCGTAGGAGCGCTCTACATATTTGGGATGTTGATACTTTACCAGATATATGATTTATAACTTTTTTCTCATTCCGTAGGCTGCCTTTTTACTCTGTGGATAATTTCTTTTGATGCACAAAATTTTTAATTTTTGCACAGTCCAATTTGCCTACTTTACCTTTTGTTATTTGTACCTTTGGTATCAAATCTAAAAAATAACTGCCAGGTCTAATGATATGAAGCCTCATCCTCTGTTTTCTTCTAAGAGTCGTATTGCTTTTGGTTTTATATTTAGGTTTTTAGTGCATTTTCAGTTTATTTTTATATGTGGTATTAGATAAGAACCTAACTTCCTTCTTTTGCATATGTGTAGCATTTTTCCAGTGCCGTGCTTCGAAAAGACTGTCTTTTCCCACTAAATAGTCTTGGCATTTTTGACAAAAGTCACGTAGGACAATTAGGACCTATTTGCTCCCTTTGGTCAGTATTCTATTTCAGTCATCTTTATGCCAGTACTATACTATTTCGACTAATGTAGCTTTGAAATAATTTTCAACATCAGAAAGTATCAGTCCTACTGTTTTGTTTTTCTTTGGCAAGACTGTTTGGACTATTCAGAGTCTATTCAGATGACCTTTAGGGTGGGTATTTGTATTCCAGCAAACAAACAACAATACACAAAACAGTCACTAGGACTTGGACAGTGATTGCACTGAAGCTGTTGTTAACTTTGGAAAGCGTGGACATTGTAACAATATGAAGTCTTCCAAGCAGTGAATGGGGGGTGCTTCCACGCACCTTCTCTAACTTCATTCAGCAATGTTTTGTCATCTTCGTTATTCAAGTCTTCCACTTCTTTGGTTGAATTAACTACTAAGTATTTTATTCTTTTCAATAACATTATAAATGGAATTATTTTTATAATTTCTTTTTCAGACTGTTCATTGTTAGTGTACAGAAATGCTTGTGCCACCATGCCTGGCTGATATTTATTTTTTATATGCTTTATACTTTTTGCCCTAGAGTTCCAGAATTGCTGTCTTCTTTAGTTGATTTCATAGAGTGAAATGTTTGAATATCTTTCTCATGTCATCTCTCATATATTCTATAGCTACTGTCTTTTTGGTTACCATGAGGCTTACATTTAATATCCTAAAGTCGTTTAAAGTCATAATTTGAAGGCTAATTTTAATCCATATAAGTTTAACGTCAATCTCATGCAAATATCCTCCTTTGCAACCCCAGCCCTTGCCCCTTTATCACAGACTTACATCTCTATGCATTGTGTACCCCAAAACAAACTAAATCATTCTTTTAAGTGCATGATCTCTTAAGTAATGCAGAAAAAAAAATGTGGAGGTAAAAACCAAAGTTATACTAATACTAGCTTTTAGACCAATAATTTTATTTTAAAGTGTTAATCTTTTAACCATACAGAAAATAAGAAGTGGAACTATAAAATTTGTAACAATAATCTTAGCTTTTGCAATCGTCCTTGCATTTACCTGTATTAAGCTCCTTGTTTCTGCACACTTTCAAGTTGCTCTCTGTGGTCCTTTCCCTTCACCTTGAAGGACATCCTCACACATTTCCTACAGGGTCGATCTAGTGGCTCCAGACTCCCCCAGCTTTCTTATCTTGAAACATCTTTTTTTTTTTTTATTTTAAACCAAGAGCATGTATTGGTACATTGTACATACATTGGTCATATTCATTACATTTATTCTGTACCTATACATGGTGCATCTTGGTTCTCCCCCTCTCTCCCGCCCCTCCCCTCTCCTCCCTCCCCCCCTATTTATATCAGGTTCATTCATCATTTTCCATATTTTCCCTTTCCCCTCCCTTTCCCCTGTTGCCTTTCTGCTTTTCCCCTTCTTTCTTTGTAGCACTCCTCTCCTCTGCACACCATCCTCCCTTTATATAATATCTATTACACCTCTTTGTCCTTATTTACAGTTATG
>PVJO010033192.1:0-12354 GCA_004026905.1 Hystrix cristata
GGCCAGTTCTTCCTTCAAAAAGTGACATGGTGGTCACAAAACAAATCTCCCCTCAACACAAGCCATTTCCCACTCAAGATTTAGAAGGTAGGGGCAGAACTGTAGGGACAAAGCATTTTATAATATCCAGAAGCCAAGAGTGGGTGGAAATTATCGAAGATCCTTTTCTTATTTGTTGTTTATCCTTTCAAATGTCATTGAAGAAAAACGAGAGCACCCTATCACTTCCTCAACAACAACAACAACAAAAATAAACAATAAACTCTCAAAAAACTGCCAAGCATTTTAGCTGACAACATTGAGTGAGCAGACAATAGCCTGACTTTTTTCGTCATGTAGCAAGCGAGGACTTTCTGGAAAGGAGAATGAACAGGAGGCGGTGGGGCTCAGTCAGCCAAACAAGCTTGGGGCCCAAATGCTATCTACTTCTAAAGCAATTCACAGGATCGAACTATCTGCCCTTGAACAACACATGATATACTGCTTAGTTTTCGGCAGAAGAGTAGGGAGTGATATTCATTGATAATAGTAAGGACACTCAGCTACTGTAAGAATATATTTCTTCTTGGTGATTAAGACTACAAAATCTAACACTTAGTTCTACTGGCCCTTCTTGAAGAGGGCTGAAGATAAACTACACCACTTTTTAAAAAGGTGAACAGAAGGTTAAGACACCTGAAACCAGAGCATGAGAAGAAGAATTCCAGGAGCCCATGCTGCTTGTGAAGGAGAAATTTCAGTGCAGATGAGTGCACTGTAGAGCTTGTCCGGATGCTTCCAGCCTCACCTCTCTGGGCCCAGCTCCTCATGGCTGTCTTTTGTTCACTGCCACATCCTGGAGCACCCCAAGGACCCAATGAAAGTATGTGACATAGTGAATGAAAGTCCTCACCATGGCTCTGGTCTGCCCAACCCTTCAAGATGCCAGATTCCCTCTTCCCTTCGGGTCCCTGCACAGATCATTGGCTCTGTCTCAATATTCCTACCTACTGCCTGACCTTGTCCTGTAACTCTCTTGACCTACAACATCTTGCCTGTGCACCTGCATCACATAGGCACCAACAGATCTGCAGGCTGCCATTATTAAATGCTGCGGCTCTTCTGCCTCCCCTTCATAGACAGCCCTTGCCATGGTTTATAACTACATGTTTGTCCGACTGTCTGATCAGTGCCCATGCTCCTAACAAGATTGCAGGCTCCAAGAAATCAAACGCCATGTTTATTCTGCTCACAACTGTGTTCCTATGTACCTGAACGAGTTCCTAGCATGTGGTTGTCACACAACAAATACAAAAATAAATTTAAAAAAGTATCAACCAATGAAAGAAGGACCCTTCCATAGCATCAGAAAAACGCCTGCCCTGGCAACACTGTATTTCCAAGTCATTCTGTTCCCACCTAAAAAACCCGCTGACTCTTGATGACCAAAACCCCAGAAAGCCATCCAATCAGAAATGGACACTTTGTCCTTACAAAAGAGGTCACTTTTCTCCCCAGTACTTTTGAGAAATTGAGTCAGCTTATCATGTATGCAACAAAAGCAGAAATGAGAACCTATCACCCCATCCATCAAATTAGCAAGAATTATAAATTCATACAACATCATGTGCTGGGACAGCGAGCAAAACAAAAATACTAATGCTTTACTAGGGTAATGGACCCTAATACAGATTTGATGCAAACGATTTGGCAGAACCTAGAAAAATCGAGTGTCAGTGCACTATGACCAGACACAGACACTGCGATAACTTGTACCAGTCCTTAAGGTCACTTGTACAGAAAGATCACGACAGTCATAGTTACATCTGAGTACCTCATGGAGGTACTTCACTGGGCAATAAGCCACAGTAACTCTGGATCACTCTGCAGTGTTGGAAAGAGCAAGCTTCTGGAGGGGCCGCAATGTAAACGGATCTCTACAAGACTATGCTGGTCATGTGGACGATGCAACTTAACATACTTGATGAAACTCAGTAGTATAGTAGAGCAGCAGTTTCCATGCTGTAGGCAGGGAGCATATTGGAGTTTCTACGGGGGCCCTGACCATTCTATGCCCATTGAACATTATTTGTGTATGTGATTAATAATATATGGCACATATTTGTAAGGGTATGTGATTGCTTTTTATCTGTAAAAATATATTAACAATAATGCCTGAGAGCCACTTAAATTAAACAAAATAACTCTCAAAAATAGTATCTGATACAAGATAAATCCTCTATAAATATTATCTATATCATTATATAATATGAACATTAATTAAGGCTACAGAAAGACTATTCTGAGCAACAAGAGCAAAAAAGATAAGCAATAGGACCAGATCTGCAGCATACACTGTAATGTTGAAGCAAGAGAGCAAGAGTGAGCTGCAGATGCCTAATTGTGAATTCCGGTCCAGCTTTTAATTCATCAGGTAACTTAGGTTTTCTTTCCCTCAATTTTCCAATCTATAAAACACTGACGATTCATGTCCCTGCCTCATTGAGTTTGCTGTGAGGATTACAGTACTTGAATACATTAAAGAACTTGGAACAGAGTTTGGCATATGGGATGTGGCTGATAAATGTTAGGTATGATTATTATGCTAATTAAAATAATTCTATGTATTTCTAAAGATTCCTGTATACATAAGGACTATTCTGAACACATTTTAGCAGGAATATGTCAAGTAGAAGGAAAATTGGAATAAGAATCAAGATGAGGCAAAGAAAAATAAAAAAAAGGAAATTAAAAACACAGGGAGAGAAGGCACAAGGACCAACAATAATGCTATGCCCACCATGTTTGAGGACATAGCAAATGGATCCAGTGTATAGAAGCAGAGAGAACAGAGATGTTCACAGAGTTACGTGGATGGAAGCACAGCAGAGGAAAGATTTGGAACTCCCGGGTCTAGGGACTCCTAAGGTATTGATTTCTACTTTTCCTGCTTTCAATCCTCCTTCAGATTTTCTAGTATACAATAAGCCAACCTTCACTTGACTAAAATGAAGCTAGTTTTTATTTTTTGTTGCCTTATACTCTGACTAAGAAAGGCCTTCAAGTGGAAAAAAAAAAATCAGACTTCCTCTGCATTGCCTCAGAAGGTATAATATTTAAGAAGACAGAATCCAGTGTAAAAAGACATGTTTCCAACATTGAGTTCTGCCCAACAAGTAAACAGGCTTGGGAGTAATGAGTCATTTATCACTTTGAATGTGCAAGCTGATTTTATACAATCATGTATAAACTCTAGCTCTAGATGCAAGCTCTAGATCGGAGGCTGAACAAGTTAACTTCCGAGGTTTTTTCGGGAAGGCATGTTTCTAGGATTGAGGTTTTTACGAAGCTGAATAGTCTACGGTGTGTAAAGAAATACTGCAAATGCAGTTCTGCTGCAACTCCTGGAGCCGATGACTAGCACTACCTAGTCCCATTTATAACGGATTTATTTCTTCCCATTTATAAGATACACCACAGAAATTTCAAAAGTAAGATTTGTCCATAGCCTACCACCTTAGTCCTGCTGAATGTCTTAGGAAAAACTAACAGAACTCACCTTTCTCATTTGGACATGTATTTAGTTAGGAGTAGGTCAAGGACAAATATTGGATAATCCTGTCATGGTTCATAAATCAATTAACACTTACAGACTTACCTATTCTGTGTCCGCTTTCAGGTAAGTCATCTCAAGTAATGCTCCTAACAACCCAAGGAATTGAGACCATTATCTCCATTATAAAGACCAAGTGAAATAAAATTTAAAAGGAAAGAGTTTGCCCAAATTCCCAAATCTCATCAAGACAGAATCATAACTGAACCCAAGACATTTGCCAACAAGTACTACAATCTTTTTACAACACACCATAAATACCTCTGATGAACACATCCCATACTACAAAGCATAAGGCCTTTCAAGCCAAATTCTATGATGTTCTCCTTGGGACTCTCTATAGTTCTAGTAATCAAGATTCCTTTTGCCTTGAGTCAGCTTGTGCCCCAAACCTATTGATGATACGGTCTGAGCATGGAGCAATCTCCAATCTATGTTCCTCTGTGGTTCAGTCTTGGCAATTCTCTCTAAAACCCAAGGACCAGGGTTTAAAACTTGGCACAATTAAATAAGAACAAAGGCAGTAAATGTAGTAGAAGCAGCACTGATTCTAAGACAAAAGAAGTGTTCTTGCCCCTGCTTTACAGCCATATGGCTGCGGGAAGCTGGGAACATCACCTTTGCCTTGGCTCATACATTTTCTCTCTAGTTCCGCAGAATCGAATAAGAAGCTCTAAAAAGTACTGATGTGCAAACACACTGCACAGCAATGAAACCGCAGTCTCTGGAAAGTGAGGCCCGGGCATTTTTATTTTTGTAAAAGCTCCACTGGGGTATAGTGAGGGTTCGCTGCACAGATGATCTGTTAGGATGGTCTCAAGAAATTCTGACGTTCTCTACACAAAAGATTCAAAGACTTAGGCCACTCGGGACACAATTCCCATGTCAGAGTTTCTGTCAGGATTGCAAGCATGCACGGTAGTGTGGTCACTGACCCGTGTCACCTTCTGAAGCCCCAAATGTTTCAGAAAACCTTTCTAAGTAAAACCACCACCAAGGGAGAGAGAGTTCGCTTCTTCCACTAGACCTGTGGTCAACAGCACCTGTTCTTTAGAAAACAACTATGAAAATGGGGAACAACAGCAGTTCTATAGTAAAAATATTTCTAGAAAGCTTAGAAATGAGAATCAGGGCTGAAAAGGACATGGAGGAAAAAGCAAAAAGAGACACTCTATCAATCGCCGGCCAGTCATCCTCCAGCCAGCATTATGGCTTTGCCATAATGAAAGCAAAAATGTTACCAACCCAATGTTTAAAAGGAGTCAGGAGTGGAGGCTGGACCTGGAGAAGATCAAGGAAGATAACATACCAAACGGCTGCTAACAAATCTTGGAAGCAGCACAGCACTGGATCGGTCAGTGAGGATTTCAGGAGCTGAAGGAAATGAGGTCAGAAAAGCCGAGTAGGGCTAGCTTTTCTAAAATAGAACACGAAGTGACAACAAAAATGAAAACCCACAAGAGGTTTTTAGACGATACTGTAAAACCAATCACTTCAGAAGCTAAAGACAGAGAACAGTAACCAATAGGTTATAATGCTGCTTCGCAAAGGAAGAAGCGGAGATGATCTACGGGTGATTCGTGATGTTTTGACCCTGACAGTCCCACTAGCGCAGAGTCTGGAAAGCAGCACAAATGAACACGTTCAAGAAAAACTGGAAGCCACCCGCTGTTTTCACTGGTTCACAAAGATACGTGAGTTTTGAGTACCAAAACGAATCGAAAGCTGCACGCTTGAGCTAAGCGATGGACAGTCCTGAGCATGTGCACAAAAGAGAGGTGATGTCAGGGGTACCCCGCAAGTCTCTTTAAGCTAAGCACTGCAGACAAGGCTTTCCTGGAATTACTAAGCACAAAAGATATACGCAAGGCCACTGCCCCTCAGATGTTGAGAAAACTGTTTTCCTGAAAAATAAAGCGTTAGGTGTACAAGTGGCAGACAATCCCCTACCCACTAAGTGAGGCACGGAAGAAGTAAATGAAAAAATTCTTTGCGAGAAGCCTTTAAGGATGTTGGAACTGATAGCAAATCATTACATGTACTTGATATCACAAACAACAAGGATTTCTTTACCTCCTTAACCTGCTCTGTGTGTGTGTGTGTGTACACGTGTATGCACACACATAAGTCCATGATTTTTCACTAAGTAAGCCATTATATAGTTATTTATTTATTGACAATTGCCCTCTCCCTTTACACTAAAAAAGCCCAGGAGTTCAAGGATTCTGATCCTTCCTTATTCTGCTCCTTAAATTTTTTCCTGGCATGAGGCTGCTTCTCAAACATTGAGTGAATGAATGAATGGATTTTTCTTTTCGTTACTGAATTTATGCTTGATTCTTTCCTTTCATAAAATTCTGAGGACTCTCAAGTTCGGCTGTACCACATTTTCCTACTTAACGTACAATTAAGGAGGCAAAAATAATTTTTTGCTTTCAAAGTTAGAATTTTAATGCCTAGCTAAAGTTATAAATCTGTGTGGTCCGTAAGAGTATTTTAATTTCTTAAATTTTACCACTATACTTCTCATCCTTTAAACATACGCATGGATAGATTCAAACCAATACACACAATAAGTTATTTGTATTTTTAGAAGAATACAGTTCAACCGTAACAATGCTGAGCAGAACAAAAATATGTCATCCCTGTAGTTCAATGTATTGAAATGATTTAGTTGTTCTCTTCACAAAAGGTGAAAAATGTCTGAATTCAAAAGATGAAATTTCCAGGTTGGAACATTTTAATGAAGAGAGGAATAACACAGACTCCGAGCAGGTTTGAGGCAGATTCAAAAGGCGTACTTGAAAATTATGCACTATATTTGCCCAGCAAACTACTTCTCCACAGAGCACATCCTTTATACACATGGAGACAAAATTAAGGGCAGCCCATCCTCTGCTGAATGAGGGCTTATTAAAAATGCTAGCATGAGTCGTTTCTCTTTGTTCCCTAGAGAAGAGCTAAGGCATGAAAAACACTTTGTTAATGAATCACATTAAGCTTGCAAATTTAAAATTTTAAGTCAGTAAGATTGATAAATGCAGGTTCTGATGGTAATACAGTTCCGTGCTGTCGTGCACATGGTAGAGCTATAACAGGAAGACTTGTTTGCATCTCGAGGATCACAGAGACTTGATCCAACTCTCTGATTTGGCACTGCTAATTAGGAATGTCAGCAAAAGAAGTTCGAAGCTTCTGGAGTCAAAAGGTATGTGCAGATCCTCCTCCTATTTTCTCTTAGTCACAGTCTTTCATACTTGTTCAACACTTTCATTTATAATACTCTTTTACCTAATCCACCCTTGGAAGTGATGTAAATGCAGGCTGATACTTTCATCCATATTTGATAAATGAGAAATGGGGTTCAGTAAGATATGTGACCTCTTCCATGGCATGGACCTTGCAAGGTCTAAAGTCAGGCCTCCAACGCTAGGTAGTTGTGTGGTTTTTCATCATACAAGATGGCATTAAATTGCAGCTACACAAAATAGGCAAGTTCACTTCGCTTGCATTGTCTGAGTCACAAATAAAACTAGTCATTTTTACTCTTGCGGATGGTGGAAAATGAAAGAACCATTACATGGAGCCCAAGTACAGAAATGCAAGTATTGTGTGTTCCTTTGTGTACAGGAATCAATCATAAAAACATGCATGAAAACAAAGTTCAAGTAATGACAATCAAGTTCTGAGAGGAAAGATCATAAACAGGAGGACCTCAACAACTTGTCTTTTTGCCTCTACTCGTCTTTTGAAAGAGAAGAAAATTTCGTATTGCTTAGAGTGTTTTTTTTATCATCTCCAAAATAGTTTTCCAACTAGACCCACAAACTCCAATGTGTTCTTAAGCAAAGAGACCCTGAACCCAATCAGAGTTCTTCTGACTTAACCAGACTTTTCTTCTTTACGAAGCCAGGTGATGTTCTCAGGACAAAATCAAGCATCTTACTAGAACAGCTACCAAACTATCAAAATAAAGGGCTATGCACGAACATATATACCAGGTTTCATTCTTGAAGTTTGGAAAATTCTTCAAAATAAAGTTTGAACATTGGCACACAGCAATCTGAACATGAAATGCAAAAATAAAAAAAGAGAGAGAGAGAAGAAGAAGAAAAGAAGAAGAAAGAAGAAGAAGAAAGAAGAAGGAGGAGGAGGAGGAGGAAAAGAAAACCTGTCTCAGAAAAAAATCGAGGTCAAACCTCCCTTGCTCTCATGCTACAGATTTTAGGAAATCTGCTGCTGCCCAGGCTGATGATCTGCCACATTAATATGTACATGATGTTAGTTTCTCCAACAAGCCTCCATCACTGAAGGATTTGATGCTGGCAAGAATAAGAGAGAAAAACTTAAGGGATAGTAGTGGAATGGACAGTTGTGAGAAAAGGTTAAAGACATAATAACTCATGAAAAAAGAGAAAGAGAAACGAACCTAACTGCATGCTGTCCCTCAGGATGGAGCAGCCCTTAGAACTCACGCCATCCCCGGATTATGACGCAGGGAGTCTTTCACATTCATCCATTCACTAAATATACTGTTCTTTCCTAGCATCGTTCCCATCCACGCAAAGATGCACTTCACTGAAGACTCAGATGAAGTACGTCTCCGGGAAACTTTGCCTAATGTCCTTGACCAGGAAAGCAGTATCTTATCTCTTTCTGCTGTTCCCAGCGGGCATTGCCGAGAGCTTTATGAGTCACTTCCCATATTTTAAATGCTCCTCCATGAAATTATTGGTTTGTTTTTAATGACAAACATCATGTCTTATGTACCTTTATGAACCCCTGTTAGCAGTATTAGTGTCTGAGACACAGGGAATTTTGAGTAACATAAGTTGAATTCAAATATGTAAAACCCTCTTTCTAACACTGGCTGGCCTTCTGGATTCTACTGTGTTCCACTGAGTCAACGAATGGTTCCTTCATTCACTCAGCAGTAATTTCTAAGCACCTACTTCCTGCTCTGCATCGTGCTAGGCCCCTAAGACACCTGGCAAGGCACGGAGTTTACAGCTGAGCCTGGGACTCTGTGATGAAATAACTGCACACAGGCGCAGTGAGAAACTGTGACACATGCTGCCATAGGTAAGTTTAGGGGAATCTGAGGACAGTCATTCAACTCTAACTTTCCCCTTCCCAGGGAGCAGGTATCCCGACAGAGACAATTGATGAGACGAAGAGCTGTGCGAAGGCCCCGAATCCAGGACAGAGGCAGATCCACTGCAGGTCTGATGTTGTTAGGAACTTAAGCATTGCAAAAAAGAAATGAATGGTCAACTCTAACCTCCATCCATGCTTCCAGATTAAATTCTGATGGTACATTCTGACATATACAGAGAGAGAAGGGGGGTGTGAGAGCGAGAGAGAGAGAGAGAGAGAGAGAGAGAGAGAGAGAGAGGGAACAGCCCACAGTGAAAGATTATACAATTAAATCTGCACTAGGACACTGAAAATCTGGATTCATTCCTTGATCTAGAGCACACTAATTACTGGCCCCGGATGTCCTCATCTGTTAAATGGAAATCATGATCCCTGCAGTGTCAATTCAACAGGGTCAGTGTGCAATAATGGAGACAGAGTGTAGGGCAAACACATTTTGAAAAGTGTATATTGTTTGTGCACATAAATACATCAACTCAAATGGCTAATGTACACAGATGTGTGTACAAATATTCATATATAGGAGAGAGAGAAACAGAGACATAGAGAGAGCACTAGATTTCTCATTACATTATGTTAATCACAGTAATTTTTCACTTGCTCCGTTACCCTTCTTCAGGCAAAATTTCCTACGCTAGCAGAAGATGGAAGAGGGACGTAAGGAGATATAAAATTTGAGCTGCTTGACTCCTCACTCCCAGTATTTAAAAAAAAAAAAAAAGACTGCAGTCCAGCCCAAAGGTCAAGTGGGACCACTAAATGATGACACTGATGAACGTAACCTCTAGCAAAACTGGTGTCAGCAATAAGTACCGGGAAAAGTTCTGCGACTCTAATGAGACCATGAACTGACATCTAAGGGAAATGGTAGCATAATTTTTACTTAATGCTTTGTCAGCAATCATAAGAGAATATGAGACGTATACAACTAAAGCAGCATATTTACATCTGGTTTCCTATATAAAGAAAGTTGATGTGAAGTCCTAGACTGCGTGTCTCTTCTCTATCAATCATACAGGACGATAAGAAAATCCTAGAAGGAAATGCTACTGCTTTATGAGCAGCAGTAAGATCATTTATTAATGATAACATTTAGTAAGTGCTTACTAAGTACCAGGCACTATTAAAAGAATTTTAAATATAATATGCAACCTTCACAAAAACCCAGGGACCAGAAATTCTTTTTATCCTCTACTTTACCGAAGAGAAGACTGAGGGCCGGAGAAGTTCACTAACTTGTCTAAAATCACGCAACTAACATTTACCAAACACTAAGCAGGTACCATGTATCAGGAAATGCGCGAGGGACACAAAGAGGGGTAGGAAAGGGGAAATGTCAAATAGAAACATCCCTGATCCAGAGATGAGTCACATACTGGTTCTGCCCAAAGATTTTGCAGAGAAGCTAAGACAGGAACATTAATCACTATAATCCAAGAGAGAAAAAGTTCATTACCTCATAGAATGCACAGTTCAGTTCCATCTCTGAGTTTATGTGAGTGTGTGTCTAGGGGGTTGTAGATAAGATTCTAGGTAGAATAAACTACAGAATTTGGTTGGATAATCTTACTGTGCAAAACTCTGCACAAGTCGGTTAGGGTTTGAGTCCCTTAGGAGAAGCCCACAGTCCCTTGTTCACTGAATCTGTTTTCTCTGTGGTTGATGTAGCAATAAAGTTCACAGTAAGTGGCCCGGAAGCTTGCCATGGACAAAGACTATGTCCGTGTAGTGTTCTCAGCACAGAGGACGATGTCTAGTGTATACGGGTGCCAAGATATATGGAGTTATATATTGAAAGAATTAATGTGTTCATTAAGCAAAACTGAGCAAAAGAATGAACGTAGGACCAAGAAACCAGGTACCGTATACATCGTTACGAAAGACAGAGTACACTGCAGTTCCCGACTCCATTTCCCAGGCTGCTGAGGCCCTTGTTTTCAGGTGGGTTAACTCTGCAAACATGGGGCAAAGGGACTTTTGCTAGACAGCAGGTGGGAGTTTTCTTAACCGAGACCACACGAGTAACCTCGCTGGTCAATGATTTCAAGAATACCAAGAAGCAAAACATGAACTATTGATTTATTCCCCACCATGGCAGGAAGCACACAGTAAACCATGAACACTGTATTTTCTAGAACTTTCTGAAATAAAGTAACCCATTTGCAGAAGTTGTTGATTTTGTACATGGGGACTGTTTTGTGAGATTGAGGAAGCAAACGATGGTTGACTTCCTGGAGTGAGTCAAGGCTGTAACCCCCTTCAACAGTATTAATAGAACAAGGGGAAAATTTCCAGGAAACATCAATTACCACAACTACCAAAATAGAAAAGGTGGCTGGTGACTTAATCAGGTGGGGGGAGGGGGTTGTTGGGCACTACTCTTCTGTCTTTATCAGGAAAGGAAAACAACAAATCAAACAAGTACATTTTGAAACGAATTAATAGAGTCCTTTCACAGCCTGAAGTGTTTTTTTTTTTTTTAACTCAATACTAAGATTTTGCTGTAGCTGAATGAACATATATGCCCTGGGCTCACTGTAGTTGGCCCAAAGGTCTAAAGACACAATTAGACCTCCTAGAAAGATAGACGATCTAAAGACACAATTAGACCTCCCAGAAAGATAGATTCCTTAAGTAATCCATTCACCTGGTCCTCAAAACCTTAAATTAATAGGCAGTCAGTGGGCACCCACTATGTGTGAGATGCGTATTTCCTAAGAAACAAAGAAGTAAATAAAAGAAGTTAGCAACTACAATAAATATCTAACCTCTGCTCACTGATGTAATTAATACTCTTCACTCTGTAGATTCTACCGACATTAGCACTGAGATGTTACTTCTGTTCTCTAGCCTCAAGAAATACAAAGAATCTTACATTCACCTAATAAATACAAAAACCTAACAGACTGCAGTCCTATTCTAAAGCTATAACTACATCACCTCAGAAATTGTACAGTTGCAAAGTGTGCAAGCTCTTGGGCCACGCTGCCTGGGTTCAACGCCTAGTTCCACTGCTTAAAGACTATGTGGCTTAGAGCAACTTACTTCACTGCTGGTGCCTCAGACTCCTCATCCATCCAATGAAAATTAATGCTACCAGTATTTCATAAGATTATTGTAAGAATTAAAACAATCCTAAGCAACAGGGGAAAGGCAGGGGGCATCACAGTCGCCAATCTAAAACTATACTATAAAGCTACAGTGATAAAAACTGTATGATACTGGCAAAAAGACAGACCTGAGGATCAATGGAATAGATTGGAAGATACAGAAACAACTCCAAATGCACTCAAATACCTCATCTTCGACAAAGGAGCCAAACATCCTCTTTAACAAATGGTGCTGGACAAATTGGCTTGCCACATGCCAAAAACTAAAACTAGATGCATGCCTCTCACCATGCACTAAACTGAGATCAAAGTGGGTCAGAGATCTAAACATTAAAACAGAAACACTAAATTTACTGGAGAATAGAATAGGAAGAACCTTTGAAGACATAGGGGTTGGGAAAAAATTTATGGACAGAACCCAGACCGCACGGGAAACAATACAAAGAATCAGTGCTTGGGACCACATGCTATTAAAAAGCTTTTGCACAGCAAAAG
>PVJO010033193.1:0-12354 GCA_004026905.1 Hystrix cristata
GCACAAGGAAACCTAAGTGCAGTACATATAGTTACTTGTAGTGGAAGGGTACCAGAAACACTTGAGGGATTGGGAAAAGACAAGGGAAACTGGAGCAATTACCAAAGGGAGAAGACTAAAATAATAAGGTTAACGCAAAAGGCCCTATCACATAAGGATGTGATGACCATTATGTTATGCTGGTTTCTACTCAGAGCAGAAATGAGAATTTTAAGAAGAAAGGAGAGGATGGTTTGGGCTGCAGTGTTGAGCAAAGCTGAAGCCAGACTACTTACTAAACTACTGTAATAATCCAGTGTGAGATGATAATGCTTTATCCAGGATGATAGTGATGGAAGTGATAAGTAGTACATTGTACATACACTGTAAGAATATAACTGAGAGTTAAGAGGAAGAGTAGAAATTTTGGCATAAGCAATTGAGATAAAGAGATACAGGCAGATGAGTATAAGGAGTAAAATGAGCTCATTTTGGACCCTGTTAAATTTGAGATGACTAAGAGTTATCCAGGTAGGTGAGCCAAATATTCGCTAGGATAATTGAATCTGGACTCCCCAGAGCTGGTGTTTGCCAGACATGCATTTGGGCTCTCATAGATGTGGAAAGTAGAGCAGTGTTTTCAGAGGCTAAGGAGTATAATGGAGCAAGAATGGTGGAGAAAAGTTAGTCAAAGAGGACTAAGTTACCATTAGGAGTAACAAGTTCTGATGTGCTGCTGCACAGTAGGGTAATCATGGGTAATGATAAGGTGCTCTACATTTCAAAAAGCTAAAAGAAAGCATTTGGAATGTTTTTACCACTAGGAAATGGTAAATATATGAAGAGATAGATGTGTTGATTATGATTTAAATGCCACACAATATATACATGTATTGAAAAGCCTCATGGTATCCCAAAAGAAGTAAAATGTTTGTGTTTTAAAGTGTCATTTAAAATAAAACTGATTAAAAATAATTATCATCATAGATCTGCTATCTGAGTCCATGAGATTGAATGACTTTCCTGCTCAGAGTAAGACCGAAATCCTATAATCACTGAGAAAGAAGATATAAATAGAAAAGAGGGGGTTGTGGATTTAGCTCAAGTGGTAAAGTGCTTCCCTAGCAAGCACAAGGCCCTGAGTTCGATCCTCAGTGCCACAAAAAAATTTCTAGAAAAGAGAAGATGTTCAAAGACAACTCACCAGCATTTCCAAATCTGAGTATTAAGAATTTGAAGGAACCAGGACAGTAGATGAGAAGGAACTTCCAGGTAAGCAGAAAGAAAACCGAAAGACAATGGTGTTCTAGGGTATTGATTAGGATAAGTTAGGCTTAGGTGGTAAATTGACACACATGTTTTATGGTATAAACATCATAGATACTTGTCTCTCCCTTACTTACTGATTTGAGCCAGGAGAGAGCCTGCCTTTCACACGGTGGGTCAGGTATTCTTGGTCTCTGTAATTAAATCCGGTTTTGCTGTTTCTTATGCCTTCACTGTTTGCCTTAGGCCGTTCAGAGGAGAAAGATAATTGAAGAGAACATTGCTACCTCATCATTTCTGTTACTTCCACCTAAACTTCTATACTCGAATTTAGTCTCATGGTCACGCATATCGGCAAGTGACTTTTAGAAGTAAGATTCAGCTTTGTGTCCCATAAGAAGAAAGATTTTTTAAAAATATGTGTCACTATCTAGTAGTTTGTCTCATACTAAATGAAATTCTCTATGCAGTCTTGCTGGATTTGCTTTTCCCTTACTTGTCCTCATTAGGAAACGGTAAAATGTTGGAAGAGATAAATACGTTGATCATGATTTTAATACAAAGTTCGTTGGGTTCATTGACAACATTTATTTGTGACCCTGGTAGCTTGCATATCGACTGGGCATTTAGATGTTCGATACATATTGTTGGATTAAAAGTGAAAGTATTAAGTTGAAAGATGTTTTAGAACTTGCAAAATAATTTGCTCGTTTGGATACTATTCTTCTTTGCTTGATGGATTCCAGGAGGCTCAGAGAGGGGACATGTCAGGCTTCAATCCCATAGCTGTGATAGATTTAGCCTTTTAAAACTTCTTTTTTAGTAAAAGACTAAATTGTAGGAAGATGAAGAGCCTTGATTGTTCTTCTCCATTTAGATTCACTTGCAGGAGACCTAAAGTGAAAATAAAATATTTAAATGGCTGAGAGTTTTACTATAACCCATATTTAAGTATTGATCTTGGATTATGACACAGACAATGAGCTACTTTGGTTCTCTAATGACATTATACTGAGTGGAACGTCTAGTGACAGAGACATTGGCATAAAATTTAAAATTACTGAGATGAACTGGAAAAGAAAACAAATGAAATTCAGAAGAGATGATTCAATTAAAGGACTGCAGAGTACAAAGGAGAAGAATATAAACACAGAAATAGTATTAAAACAATGTCTAACAGATGTTCGTGTAGAGTCGAGAAAGTTCAGTGAAGAAAAACTAAATTTCACCTTGCTTCCTCAAGGGTACAACATTTTGCTATTGGACTGCTCCACATTCCAACGTGAGTCTTTGAGCCCAGGGACAATTTTCAAATGGAACTTTCAATATAATAGTTCAGGGATTAGGAAGAATTTTTAAACGGCCCTTTTAGTGTTGATAGCGCTTTGTCAAGCGATGAGAACTTATCACTTAGGTATTGGAATTCATGACAGTATTTATGACAAATTGTTTTTCTGAGTTTTTCTTTTCAGATTCGCTCTTTGTGGATAAACTCTGGCTGCAGGTCAGCAGCCTCCTTTCACAGTAGCACTGTCAAGCTACTGAAGCACCGAAGTTTCTCTGTGGACACTCTTTCCTCAGAGTCCAGAGCAGAGTGGAGCACAGTGTCTGGGATTCATGGTGCTGTGTCTGAGCTGGTCACACATGACTGCTAGCTTTCTTGGGGGAGCTGTGGTTCCCCAACAACATGCACACCCAAGTGGAACCAACAGGGGCCGAAAAGGAGAAACAGATGCCTCCAAGGGTTCAGAGCAGAAGGTGAGGGAATTTCAGAGAGAGAAAAAGAATGGATGGGGGCAAAATTAGGGTCTTTGTTTTGTTTACTTACTGCTCTTTGAGTCTCAAGTAATGATGGCAGATAGCGCTCACTATGTTTTTATTAAACAAATGAACAAATGAGTGGATGAAAGCTCCAGTTTGGTTGGGGTATATGATGCACATGAAGGAAAGTGTAAGTAGTCAGGCAAAGGCAGGCAAAAAACACAGTTTAATAAGGCGCAGAATGCAGTTTGTATTTTTAATTATTTGTGGTGCAGTTTTGCTACTGACCAGCTAGCTATAACTTGCTGGGTCAGCTGCTCCGTGCTGCCCTGCTTGCTCACGGATGATTTTTCCTACTGCTCTGGCAATGAGTGTAAGCACGTGCACACTGGTTTTTACCATAGCCTGAGTGGGCTGTAAATAAAGAGTTATGACTTCTGCAAAAGCAATCATGCACCGCTTTCCAAAACAAAAGTATTAGATATATTTTTGTCATCTGCTGGTAGAGATTATCTGCACCGTTGCTCTCTTCCATTAGTGTGGTTAACTGGGGAGACTGCATGGTGCAAAGTGGGAATTGCAGGATACAGGGAAATACAGCGCAAGGGCTCTCAGAGCCACGGCTGATCACTGACTGAAATCGTCAGAAGAAATGTTTTTAAAAAAACAGAATAAAATCTTCCTCTAAATGTTTTACCGGTAACCAGAGAACATCCACACCGTGTGTTTAGACATACTGCACAGTACAGAGAATGGCAAACACAGACAGGACATCTAAAACATCTGACTTTCACGGGAGTCAACGTGGCACGTCACATCCTTGTTTGACTAAGCTGTCTTTGCTCACCTTTGAGAAGCTCTTTGGGTGTTGGCTTCCATTTATGACCAAGCAAAAAGACCTATTTGAAAAATTTTATTTTACTGTATTATTGCTTTGTTTTACTAAACCATAGGAAAGATAGTATACTCATTATTCACTATACTTAACTTCAAATGACTGGATTGTTTCTAAAAACCAAATTCCTTTTCTATATTAACGATGAATTCATAGAAACGATAGTCAAAAGAATATGCAGTAGTGTCATAAGAAAAGTCCAAAGAGGACTCCTCCTAAATCCATCCTGACACATGAGACCACTTGAGAAGAAAGACATTTTCTGACACTAGGTTTATTTCATAAGCAAAGAACTTAGCTTTGTGTACCCACTCAGAAATTTTTGTTAAAGTATCTGAGCTCGTACTAGACATCTTCACACCAGACCTCATTCTAGACCTACTAGCCAACTTCAGCCCAATGTACGGGTGCACTTGTTTATAATATTTATAAATGAATATTATGTTGCTATTTACTCTTCTATAGAATCCCGATATACTGTCTATGAGCATGTGCTAATTTTAGTAGATAACATGCTGTTTTTTAAATGCTTAATATTACTCATATTTTGTTCCTTATTTCTTTGTTAACTTTCTCATGAGTTTCTAATTAATAAAATCTTTCTCTATGCAGAAAGAGCACATTATAGACATATAATATCTATATTATAGTTGATTCCAGTAATTGCTTACAAATTTTAGTCTGGATGAAAAAGGCAACAAGTAATTCACCAATATCCTTTGGATATATGAAGGGTTTTTTTTTTTTATAAGAATTAGTGTTCATTTTTCCCTCTTTCTTTTCAGGATAAAATAAGATATGAAGAAGATGTTTTTCAAATATAAAATAGCTGTTTAATTTATTCTAAGATTGAGAGTATAAAACAGATTTTTAGAAGTTTCTATTGACAATGTTAATTGCATATATTGATGGAATTCACTGCGATATTTTCATACAGGTATATAGTGCGCACTGATCACATCCATCTGTACTTCTTCCAACTTTGCCCCTTCCCTCTTCCCTCTGCCAGCACCCTTCCCAGTGCCTAGTTATCACTATTCTACTCTCAGAGTGACATTTCAATTTTAGTTTCTACCTGAGAGAGATCATGTGATACTTGTCTTTCTGTATTGGCTTATTTCACTTATGACAATAAACTCCAGTCCCATCCATTTTCAAGCAAATAGAAGGATTTTCTTTTTCTTTACAGGTAAATATTTATCCATTGTCTGTATATGTCATATTTTCTCAGTGAGGACCTAGATTGATTTGGCACCTTAGTCATTGTGAATAGTGCTACAATAAACATAGGCATGCCGGTATCTCTTTTGTATGCTGACTTAATTTCCTTTGGATATATATCGGGAATGGGAGAGGTGGATCATATGGCAGTTGTTTCTAGTTTTTTTTGGAATCTCCATACTGTTTTCCGTGATGGCTATACTAATTTACAGTCTCGCTAATAGTCTATAAGAGATCCTGCTACTTTGTATCTCTGCCAGAATTTGTTAATTTTGATTTTTGATAATAGCTACTCTAAATAGGTGAAATGATATTTCACTGTTGTTTTGAGTTTCCTTGATAGCTAATGATACTGAGCATTTTCATATATTAGCATTTTATATGTTTTTCTTTTCAGAGGTATCTATTCAGATCATTTTTTCCATCTTTAATTGAATTACTTGTTGTTTTGTTGTTATTGCTGTATATTTTGAGTTCTTTATATATTCTGGATATTCACCTCCTGTCAGTCTAACGGTTGGGAAGTATTTTCTGCCTTCTGAATATTGTTTCTTCACTCTATTGTTTTTCTGGTGCACATAATATTTTTAGTTTGATGTACTCTCGTTTGTCAGTTTTTGTTTTGTTCCCAGTGGTTTTGGAGACCTCTCCAGAAAGTCGTTTCCTGTACCAGCATCATGAACAGTTTCCCCTGCATTTTCTTCCAGTAGTTTCAGTTTCAGATCTTACATTAGGGCTTTCACCCATTTTGAGTTAATTTTTAGTCAGGGTAAACAATAGGATAAATCTCAGTCTTCTTGCCAACATCTAGTTTTCCTTACTCCAAAGTATGTATTCGCTCTGAGCCAGCTGGCCGGACACTGGTTACGTGCCCTTAGAATGCCTTCCAGTACCTCCGAGTGGCTGACCCATTCTGCACCACACATAGTTCATGTCAAATAGCTACTGAAGTTAGCACGTAGCGTTCAGAACTCTTTCCCATTTTGCTTTTCACCTCCTGCTTCATTCTTAAAATCATAGTCCCATTTCTAAGCTTTACCAACTGCTCTTGGACCTTTCCGACAGGCCATATTACCCCCTTTAAATAATAATTTCAGACTTTCCATTTTTTCAGACTTTCCAGATTTCTTGATAAATTACCACCCTAATAGTGACTTTTGTCTTTCATCGGTGTTTTCTTTTTACTTCTATTTTACCTTTGCGTATTTATTCTGCATTTATTTCCCCTCTCCTGAGCTTGATTTGACAGTCTGTCAGTTCAGTCTTACTTTGGAAAGTGAACTGAATTACCCTAAGTACTCTCTGGAGAAATTCCCAGCCTTTACCATTCTAAACATCTTTGTTGAACCTACACTAAGAATTCAGTAGTGTTGAAGATGACGCTACAATAGAGCAGATTGGAACTACCATATATTTGTAAATGCAACTTCATATGGCCACCCAGCTTTCCCAGCTCAATCTGTGTCACAGTGATAATGTAATGTGTTTGTCTATAACTTTTATACCACTTTTTCTTCTCTCTAATTACTCTCAGTGAAAGGACCCAACTTTGTACCGTCACCCTCCTACCCAAAATTTGATACACTACAATTAAGTGTGTTTGGAGTTGTTTCTGCATTCTCTAGCCTGTTCCATAGGTCTTCAGGTCTGTCTTTGTGCCAGTACCATGCTATTTTTTATCACAGTAGCTTTATAGTGTAGTTTCAGATCAGGGATTGTGATGTCCCCCTGCTTTGCCCCTGTTGCTCAGGATTGTTTTTGCTATTCTCAGTCTCTTCTGGTTCCAGATGAAATTGATGATTGTTCTTTCTAATTCTGTGAAGTGTGTTAATGGTATTTTGATTGCAATTGCATTAAATCTGTATAGTAATTTAGGAAGTATGGCCATTTTCACTATGTTGGTTCCTCCTACCCAGGAACACAGTATATCTTTCCATTTTCTGATATTCCTTTTAATTTGTTTTTTTAGAGTACTGTACTTTTTGATGTAAAGATCTTTTAATTCCTTTGTTAGATAGACTCCTAAGTATTTCACTATGTACTAGACTAAAATCAAAGTGAGTCAAAGATCCAAACATTAAAACAGAAACACTAAATCTACTTGAGAATAGACTAGGAAGAATTCTCGAAGACATAGGGGTAGGAAAAAAAATTATGAACAGAACCCAGACTACATGGGGAATAATATAAAGAATCAGTGCTTGGGACCACATCCTATTAAAAGGCTTTTGCACAGCAAAAGAAATCACCAATAGAGTGGGGTGAAAACCCACAGACTGGGAAGACAGTTTTACCAGCTGTCCCTCAGACAAAGGATTAACATCTAGAATATACAAAGAATTCAAAACAATCAAACCTCCCAAATTTAAATACCAAAAATGGACATCTGAAATGAATGAACATTTCTCAGATGAAGAAATAAAAATGGCAAATAAATACATGAAAAAATGTTCAACATCACTAGTCATTCGAGAGACACAAATCAAAACAATGTTAAGATACCATCTCACTCCAGAAAGAACAGTGATTATCAAAAAAATCAACCTATAACAAATGCTGGTGGGGCTGTGGGGAAATAGGAACCCTCCTCCACTTTTGGTGGATTGGTCCAGCCACTGTGGAAATCAGTGTAGAGATTCCTCAAAAAACTACAACTAAAGGTTCCATTGGATCCAGCCATTCCTCTACTGGGCATCTTCCCAGAAGAATTAAAATCATCATACCACAGTGATATATGGACAACCATGTTCATAGCAACACAATTTGTAACAGCTAAGTTTTGGAAACCACCTAAATGCCCAACAACTAATGAATGGCTAAAGAAAATGTGATTTTTCTACACAACAGAGTAGTACTCTGCCATAAAAAAGGGTAGACTAGAAACATTTGTAGGTAAATGGATGTACCTTGAGAACATACTCTTAAGTGAAATAAATCAGACACTCATGAGTACACATGAAATTGTTTCTCTGATATGTGAAACCATAAGTGTAAATAAGGGCAAAAAAGTCTAACACATATTATACAGAAGGAAGATAATATTAAAAAGAAAGGAGAACTAGGAAGGGAGAAAGGGGAAAAGTAGGAAGGGAAAAAGGAAGGAAAAGGGAAAGGGAAAAAATGGAAAAATATAAATAAACCTGCTGTAAATAGGGAAGGGGGGAGCAGCATGGAGGGGTGGGGAAGAGGGGGAAAACCAAGATACATCATGTACAGGTACAAAGTAACCATCAAGGATGGATCATTATGTATACAATGTACCAATAAAATTTCTTGGTACAAAAAAGAAAAGAAAAAAATATTTTGGCCACATCCGATATTCTTTAGTAAAGTATTTCCATATAAACATTATTATGGGTCCAAGCTGAATGGCAGAAAACCAGAACCCTGTCCTTTTTTGAACTATTCTATACCCATTTATACATACTTTATAGGCTGTCAGTCATTCTACTTTCCCAACCGTCAGTAGGGACTGACATCTGATTCAGTTTGACTACTCATCTCAGACTATGCTGTATATTCTAAAGCTTCCTCAAGTCAAATGATCATATGCTTTGGAATTGAAAAATGGGAATTTACTGCCCAATGCTAAGGTAGTATGAGCAAAATAAGTGAATTGATAAACAGAGCATGAAATTATTGGGTCCTGATAAGAACTACAGACATGGGAAAATTCTGATTCCACAAGTACTTCCCAAATATCACCTTTTATCGATACCCAAACTCATGCCCACTGCATTTGCAGTGTCTTTGTTACTTTCTCTTCACCATACTTGATGCTCACAAATTAAATGGGGAGAGGTTGATTTGAGCTCACAGTTTATAGAGGTTTCAGTCTGCAGTCCATTGGCTCCAGAGCAGGACAGCATGGCACAGGAGAAGAGTGAAGGAGAGCCATGGCGGTGGGGAAATAGAGATCATGAAGGGAGGAGCTGGGAAGGGAGATGTAACCTTTTGGGTGAAACTCACTTCTTCCAACCAGACCCCAACTCCAAACAGTAAGTCATCTGTAAACCAATATATGCCAATCACCTTGCAAAGGTCTAGCCTGTGCTCTCTTGAGGTCATAGGCGGACATCTAGGTATAAACCAGAACATATTTTATGGGGATTCAACTAGAGGCAACTCACTCCATGGCCTTGCTGTTCCTAGCAAGCCTCCTGAATTATTCTGCCCCTCACAAGGGCAGGCAGAATGTGCAGGCAGAACGATTAAAATGTGGCCTCATTGGGAAGAGGGGCCACCAAGTCACAACTGTGATGCGGTTTTTGTTTGTTTTGTGGTACTAGAGATTGGACCCACGATCTTTGTACTGAGTTACATCCCCAGTCCTTTTATTTTGTTTTGTTTTTTTTTTTTTAGTTTTGAGACAGGGTCTTGCTACTTTGTCCTAGCTGGTTTTAGACAGGCCATCCTTCTGTCTCAGCCTTGGGAGGGCTGAGATTACTGGAGTTGGCCACCACATCCAGTCCAGCATAATGGGTGTTTTTTTTCCCCTGTTATTTACTATTTCATGAGAGTCTAAAACCTGTGAAGCATGTGTAAATTATTTGGTTAGTAAGATTTCCCCAAAGGTCAAAGTTTTATTTTGCTGTAAGATATTAACCAGTTTTATATCTTACCTAAGAATGTTATGCTAGCAATTATTTAAATGGCTTTCCTGATAGACTATATAAAATCCTGTTCCTCAAATACTGAAATGAGCTTAATTGTATTACTTAGTCTTTCATTAACTAACAAACTAAGTAAATTATTTTATCCATTTAAATTCTTTATTTTAACATGTTTAGATCTAATTTTTTGAAAGTCATATGCAGCAGGCCTTTTATACCCTGAAAACACTGGGGTAAATTCAGGGAATTTCCCCTCTCTTGGAAGGGGAAGTGTCCAGGCAGACTCACAAGAGGAAGGTGAATTCACAGGACCGTGCGTAGTCCCAGAGACTTCTTTTCTAATTTGAGTGAGTAATTGTATAAAATACATACCTTATGGAATTAAGCAAAAGTCATGTCCACTTAGCGGTTTGGTTTAGCATAAAATTACCCACTCAGTCAAATTCTATAGTGTTGGCCCTAACTGAAAATTCAGACTTTGACTGTGAATACAACTTAAGTGCAAAATTGTATTATGGTAAACTATTTTTGTCATTTCATGTTTGAGCATAATATCCTGAGGCAGAAGTTATCACAGTTTTTAACAGTCTCTCTGATGCTTTTGTTTTTATAAGTTTAGTCTTTTAAAAAATATCGTGGTGAAACAGAACAGGGAATGTATCTCCGTGGCAGAACACTTGCCTAGTATGGGCAAGGCCTTGGAGTCAATCCTGAACAACACACACACACACACACACACACACACACACACACGCACACAGCTGTGGTAAACTGACAAAGTAAAATACACTTTTCAGTGTACAGTTCTGTGAGTTGTGAGAAATGCATACAATTGTAAAAACCATGACTATGATCAGTATTTAAGACAGCTTCATCATGTAAAGAATACCCTTGTGCCTTTTTGTAGACAACCCACTCCCCATCCCCTGCTGATCTATTTTTAGCCCTTACAGTTTGATTTTTCCAGAGTGTAGTATAAATAGAATTGTACAGTATGTAGTCTTTGATTCTAGCTTCTTTCATTTTAACACAATGCATTTGAGAATTGTCCATGTCGTGAGCATCAGAAATTCATTCCTTTTTATTCCTTAATTAATTTCATTGTACTCATAAACCATAGTTCTTTTTTTTTAAATTTTATTTTAATGGTACATTTTAGATGTACATAGTGATAACATTCATCATAGGGGATTTGTACCTGTACATGACATATCTTGTTGCTTCTTTTGTTTCCCATTCCCCTCCCCTCAGCCCCTCCTCCCTCCCTAGCTACAAAAGCTTTGTTTCCATTTTTTCCTTCCATTTCTTATTTCTCTTGTCCTCTATTCCGTTCCCCTCCCTTGTTCCCGTTCCCATTTGGACATTTTCTTAAGGTCACGTGTGTTGTTTCCACTCTACGGTAATTATGGATACAACCGTTAAAGCTGTTATATCCAAGTTAACACGATTATAAGTTTTCGTTTCACCTTGGTAAACACCTAGGTACCGACTGCATCGTCTTATGGGACTCAGGTGTTTAAAAGAAACTGGTGAACTGTTCTCAGGAGTGGCATGACTTGCAGTCTCCCCAGACATTTGATTGCTTCCACTGTTCCCGAGCACATGATCTCATCAGTTTTATTGGTTTAAGTCATTTTAACTTGTGGAAAAAAGCATCTCATTGTGATTTCAATTTTCATTTGCCTAATGACTAATATAGTGTTAGGCAAACTTTCATATTAATATTGTTAATTAGGTATCTTTATTAAATTATCTGCTTAAAATTTTGTACCATTTTTGGGTGCATTTCTTGTTTAATCCTTATTAAATATTGAGAATACTTTCGATATTCTGGATAAAAGTCCTTTATCAGATATGCAAATATTTCCTCCTAACATGTGACCTATTAATTTTCGTAAAAGAATAAATTGAAGGACAGATGCTTTTTGTATTGCTAATTTCCAATTTACTCAATTTCCCCCCGTGGTTCATACTAAGGTTATTGTTGTTTTATAGTAGGTCACAATGATTTTCTCCAACGTTTTCTTTTACTCTCTTTGTTCTGTTCAATTGGATTGATACATTTGTCTTTTCACAATTGCTGTATTTTCTTGATTAATGTAGCTTTATAGAAACGCCAGAAATATGTAGCTTTGGTTCTTCAATATTACTGTTCTCTCTCAAATGTATTTTGTTATTCTAGATTACTTGTTTTCCCTAGCAAATTTTAGAATCGGTTTTTCAATTCCTACAGAAAAAAACTTCCCACTTGAATTTTGATTGGTTTCTGCATTGAGTCTCTAGATAAATTTAGAGAAAATTGACATCTTTCTATTGAGTCTTCCAAACCACAAACACAACATTATTCTCCCTTTATTTAGGTCTTCCTGATTTTCTTCATGTTGTGTGCATGCTTGTTTTTCAATACTATTGAAATCTATACTTTCTAAAATTCCAACTCATAATTATTCACTGCAAATGCATAGAGATAAAATGATTTTTCTAAATTAAGTGTGTATCTTGCAGCTTTGCTAAATTTACCTATAGCTCTTTTGAGATATTGTAATTGCTGTTGTCACCCACAGAACTCTCTTAACTTCAACTTTCCCTGTGGGCCTGCAGCTCGGATTTATTCTCTCC
>PVJO010033194.1:0-12416 GCA_004026905.1 Hystrix cristata
GCTCAGTGGGTAGAGTGCTTACCTGGCAAGCACAAGGCCCTGAGTTCGATCCCCAGCACCAAAAACAAAAAAGACTAGCCTGGACTCATAGCGAGATGCTGTATTAAAAAAAAAAAAAAAAAAAGAGCGCGATGAGGCCCTGGGCTCCATCCCCAGCACCGCAAAAGAAAAAAAGAAATGTTTCATTAATAAATCTTATATTGATGATTTATTGAAATTATACTTTGAATATAGGGTGTTTGATTTTAAAAAGTTAATAAAATTGTAGGAGTTGGAGGTGGATCACTGATAGAGTTCATGTTTAATATGTGCGAGGACCTAGGTTCATCCCCAGTACTAAAAAAATAACAAAAAAAAATCCCAAACACCTTGTATTGATAATCTACTAAAATTATACTTTGGATGCAGCATGTAGATAAACTAGCCAGGTGTGGCAATGACACCTGTCATTCTGGCACTCAGGAGGCTGAGGCAGGACGATCACTGTGAGTTCTAGGCCAGCCTGGGGCCTAGACCTCACAGTGATCGTCCTGCCTCAGCCCAGTGAGACCCTGTCCCCAAAAATTAATTAATTTCAAATCTTTCTGTTTGTTGTGGTACTGGGGATGCAGCCCAGGGTCTCAAATGCTAGGCATGTGCTCTACCTCACTGAGCTACACCAACACCAACACCCACCCCCGAACTTTTTTTTTTCAGCATTTTTTATTTTTTATTTTGAGACAGGCTCTGACTACGTTGCCCAGGCTGGGCTTGAATTTGTGATCCTCCTGCCTCAGGCTCTTAAGTAGCTGGGAAGACAGGTGTGTGCCACCATGCATGGCTCAGGCACAATTTTTTAAAAAATATTTTCCCCAAAATACCAAATAAATAAAAAACATTTCCCATCTGTGGATGTGTGGGTGGCTGACTGGGTGGATATGGAGGCCACCCGATAGCCTGTCTTGCACTTTTTTCTGTTGGAAATAGAAACTGAGTTTTTGTTTGTTTGTTTGTTTTTTGAGACAGGGTCTCGCTGTATAGTGCAGCCAGCCCTGAACTCACTATGTAGCCTGGGCTGTGGCGATCCTCCTGCCTCAGCCTCCAGAGTGCTGGGATTGTAGGCCTGTGCCACCACATCAGCAGAAATGGAGCCAGTTTTAAAGGAATGAAGCCTCTTCCTGCCTCCGTCTACCCCTAGGATAACCCGGGCAGGGGTCTTTGGCCAGGAGTGTGAACAGGTCGGGGGTTTTGGCCAGACATCAGGTGCACACCCACCCTCTCGCAGCACCACGCGCTCGTAGGGCGGGTAGTGGCCCTGCCTGGTCAGCGCCGACAGATCCTCCCGGCTGCGCTGTGTCGTCTTCTTGGCTCCTCGGCGCAGGCCCCGCAGGCGCCAGAACTCGGCTCGGGCGTTAGAGCCGGAGGATGAGCCCGGACCCAGGCCCACAGCCCGTTGCGCTGCTTCCAGACTGGCCAGCTGCTCGGCCCTGGGAGAGGAGCAGAGGAGGGGACCCTGAGCTCTGGGCCTCCGCAAAGAGGGTCCCTGAGACAGCCAGGCGTGGTGGGCGTGCTGGCAATCCCAGCACTCTGGAGCCTGAGACTGGGGTTGCCATGAGTTCGAGGCCAGCCTGGGCCACATAGTGAAAGCCTGTCTCAAAAAACAAAAGACAGCCACATCCCACTGCTGGGGACCTGTGGCCATGTCACCTTAATGGCAGAAGGGACTCTGCCAATGGGATCACCTGATGAACCCTGAGAGGGAGTCATCCAGGCTCATCCAGGGCCCAGTGTCCCCCGGGTCCCCTGAAAGGCGTGGGAGGGCGAGAGGCAGAGAGAGGCCGGAGACCCGAGATGCCAGCTCTGCAGATGGAGGGAGGAGCCGTGAGCCGAGGGCTGTGGATGCCTCTAGGAGCCGAGATGGGGACCTGGGGACCAGGTCCAAGCCCGCGCCTGGACTTCAGGACTTTTGACCTAGAACTGAGATATAGTCAGGCTTGGTGGCACAAGCCTGTCAGCCTAGAGCTCTGGAGGCTGAGACAGGAAGATTGCAAGTTGGAGCCCAGCCTGAGCAACTTAGGAACTTAGTGAGACCTTGTCTCAAAATAAAATCGGCTGGAGATATAGCTCTGTGTGAAGGTCCCCAGCGGCAAAAAAAGCAAAACAAAATAATCCATCTTCCTGAGTTGCCGGGTATGGTGGCGCAAGCCTGTAATCTCAGCACTTGGCAGGCTGAGGCAGGAGGATCGAACTGAGAGTTCAAGGCCACCCCGGGCTCCATAGCAAGACCCTATCTCAAAAAAACAAAATCAAAACCAAAACAAAACAAGACAAAAAAAAAAAAAAAAGCCGCTGAGTCTGGGGTCATTCGTTGGAGCGACCACGGGAGAACTTAGAGCCAGCTGATGGCTCCTCTGACATCGCCAGGTACAGGTAGCTGGGGGTGCCAACAGGGAAACGGGCCGGCGGCGCACCTGCTCTGGTTGGGGATGACGCCCCGCTCCTGCTCCCGGAAGTCGCGGCCCACGCGCGCCGCCAGCCAGAGGCCACCCCGGGAGAGGCCGTGTGCCTGGCCCGGGTACAGCGTGTCCACCACGTGGAAGACGTCTCCCCGCGTGAAGCCCAGGCCCGAGGGCGGGCTCGGCTCCAGCTCGAAGTGCGTGCGGATGTAGAAGGAGTCGCCCACGCGCGACTGCACCATCTTCCTGAAGACTGCGAGAGGCGAGGGAGGCTCCAGGCCTTGCTCCAACCCCTCCCTCCCCTCCTCCTCCATCTCCTCCTCCTTCATCTCCTCCTCCTCCCTCCCCTCCTCCTCCATCTCCTGCCCTGTCTCCCCCCACCTCCCCTCCTCTCTTCCTCCTCATGAGCAGCGCCCCCCACTGGCAGCCCGGAGGTGGCAGAGGGCTGGGTGGCCCCACCCACGACTCACTGTCCTGCTTGCGCTGTGTGACCAGCTCCACGTCCTCCCCAGGCGGCAGCCCCTGCAGGAACTGCACGGCCTCCTCCCGTGTGAGATTGCGGAAGGGCGTGTCATTCACCTGCCGGGAAGGGGTGCGTGAGGGGACCAGGCCGGGCACCCCCTGGCCGCACGTGAGACACCGACCGCTGTGGGCAGAGCCTGGCCCTACTGCACCCTGGGCTGCCCTTCAGGGCCCCAGCAGCTGGGGGACAGCCCTGGGACCTAGGTGTCACACCCCCTGGGCAGCGGGATGCTGTGTGTCACCGAGACACAGGGTCTCATCTTGGGGCAGGAGCTGGACCACAGTAACTACGTCAGAATATGGATAACCAAGCCCACTATGGTGGCACGTGCCTCTCATCCCAGCACCCTGGAAGGCTGAGGCAGGAGAATCTTAAATCCGAGCCCAGTCTGCCCACCACCCCATGTCACCTGCAGGATCTGGTCCCCCTCCTGGATGCCCTGCCCGTCAGCAGGGCTGCCTGGCTGCACCCCAGACACGAAGATGCCCACGTCATTGCCCCCGGCCAGCCGCAGGCCGATGCTGGTTCCCTTGGGGAATCGGACCACCCTTGTGTCCGGGCTGTACCTGTGGTAGGGGGAGCGAGTCAGGCCACATGGCGGGGGGGTGCATCCTTGGAAAGCCCTGCCCTTCTGATTCAGTTTTCCAAAGGGCCCCTGGGGCGACTGCCTTCAACCCGGGGGAAGACATGGTTATGGGGGAGGGGGTGACGAGGCATGGACGCACCCGCGCTCCTCCAGGCTCTGGCGGCTGGGGACCCTGTAAATGTCCCTGCTGCTTTGCTGGGATGAGTCTGAAAGACAAACAGCCCGTCTCAAGGTGCCGCCTGATGCCACCATTCTGCTTCTCAGCCTTTCTTGGGGGCATCCTGGCCCTCCCAGCACCACCCCCCACCTCTGTTTTTTGTTTGTTTTGTTTTTGGGACAGGGACTGGCAATGTAGCTCAGGCTGGCTTGAACTCACAGCGATCCTCCTGCCTCAGCCTCCCAAGTGCTGGAATGACAGGCATGCGCCACTGAGCCCAGCTCCACCTCTGACTCATGCCAGCCTCCTCTCACTCCGCCTGGCAGAGCCTCGATGGCCAGGTCAGAAAAACCAGGGTGGGGCACTCAGAGCCACAGCCCTCGCCTGGCACTCACCTGGTTCCGAGATGGTTCTGGAATCTACCGACCTTTCCCGCCGGGGCTCAGGGCTCTCCCTGGTGGGGAACAGATTTGGGGTGAGGCAGAGTTAGATTTGGAGGGGGGATTTAAAAAAGCATTTAGAGCCAGGTATGGTGGCACAGGCCTGTAATCCCAACACTCAGAAGGCTGAGGCAGGTGGATCGCCATGAATTCAAGCCCAGCCCCAGCTACATAGGGAGTTCAAGACCAGCCTGGACTACATAACAAGACCTTGTCTCAAAAAAAAAAAAAAAAAGATTTTTAAAAAGCACTTTAATTAGTCAAGTGGAGTGGGACACACATCTGTGATCACAGCTATTCAGGAGGCTGAGGCAGGAGGAGCTCAAGTTTCAAGCCCAGCCTGATGACTTAGCAAGTTAGCAAGACCCTGTACCCCAACTCAAAAAATAAAAAGGGCTGAGGATGTAGCCTAGTACAAAGGTCCTGGGTTCAATCCAGTACAGGGAAAAAAAAAAAAAAAGGAGGAAAGGAAAAAGAAGAGGCTGGGGATTTAGCTCAGTGGTAGAGTACCAAGCGCAAGGCCCTCAGTTTGAGCCCCAGCACCCCCGCAAAAAAAGAAGAGGAAGAGAAGCAATGGAGACCGGTGTGCAGGAGCCCAGCGGGCAGTGGCCGCGGCCCTCCCGCCCGCCGCCGCCCGGGGACGCACTCGAAGGAGTCGGTCCGGCCGGCCTCCGGGCTGCGCCGCCTGCGCTGTCTGTGCCGCGGTGGCGGAGGGACGTGCGAGGGCGGCGCCTGCGACAGCTCCGAGTTGAGGTCCGAGATGTCTGCGGGAGGCGCCTGGTCAGCGGCGGCCACCCCGGCGGGACGGGGCCCACTCCCGAGGGGACGCTGGGTGAGATCCTGTCGCCTCTCGGCCGTGCCGCCCGCCCGGGCGCCTCACCCTCCAGCAGAGAACTGTCGCTTTCGCTGTCGCTGACGGCCGGCGGGATGTTGACCAGGAACTGCCCTCGGTCCCTCAGCACAACCAGAGTCAGCTTCCCTTCCGACTTCTCGATCAGCCGCCGGGTGTCGCTCAGCGACAGATTCTCGCTGGACACCCCATTGATCTGAAAGGCACAGGAAGGACTAAGAAATGGGGGATGCTAGAAACAGATGTCTTGGTGGGAGGACGAGAAACAGACAATTTCCAGGGGTTACTAAAAACAGACACTCCCTGGGGACAAAGGATAAAGGCGGATTCATGCTGCGAATGGAGAGGGCGCCCAGAACAGAAGGGACCTTCCACAGAACTCTAGAAACAGTCTTCTATGAGGGACTGGGGACACGAGGGAAAAATTATGAACGAGTGGACTCTTTCTTAAGAAGCAGACCTTTTTCAGGGAACAATAAGAACCTCCTTGAGGGTGGTATTAGAAACAATCCTAATCGAAGAAGAGGGAGTGGGCGCTTAAAGGTAAAAGAAATAGTCTCTAAGAGGTACTAGAAACAGACATCTGGAGGTGGACTAGAAACATTCAATTCCTAGAAAGGTCCTCTCACACCAGGAATCCATTCCTAACATTTTCCCTTGAGAGTGTCTGCTTTCAATAATCTTGGGGGTTGCAAGCACAAGGGCCTGAGTTCGATCCCCGGCACCACAAAAAACAAAACAAAAAAAAATAATCTTGGGGGCTGCGAGTTCCTACTACCTCCACCAAATTATCTGTTTCTAGTCTGCCCTAAACCACTAGAAACAGACTATTTCTCAGGGTCACTAGAAACAATCAACCGGGAGTGCTCTGGAAGCCAAACGCTAGGAATCGCTGAAACAGACTTAGGGCAGGAGTCTAGAAAGAATCCAGACTTGAGGCAAGGCAGTTTTTCCAAGCCTGGTCTGCAAGCCATGAGCCTCCCACCCCTAGTGTGGGAGGGGTAGCTAGCTGGACACAGGACTCTGAAGCACAGGAAAGTTGGAGGAGACTAGAAACAGTCAATTCCAAGGGGTTACTAGAAACCACCATTTAGCAATGGATTCACAAGAGATGGAGGAAGGGGAGCTCTATGCCTAATCATCTCCAATGGCCCTGAAGAAAAGTGGTCAAGGCCTCACTCTGGGGGCCTCAGGGAGCCCCAGTGGCACTGCCCACTCCAGCCTCAGTTTCCCTACCCTCAGGGAGGGGAGCCTGGCTCACCTGAAGGATGAGATCCCCCTCCTGCAGCCCACGGTGCCGGGCAGCCAGGCTGGAATCTGTGATGTGCTTGATGAAGATCTGACTGCCCAGTTTGACCCCAAACTCTGCATGGGGAGGAGGGAAACTGAGGCAGAAGGACTAGGCCTTTACCCCATTAGCCAATAACATCACCATGGGTTCCCCCCAGTACTGGGGACTGAACCGTGGGCACATTGAGCTAAACCCCCAGCCTTTTTTATTTTTGTGAGTCAGGGTCTCACTACATAGCCCAGGCTGTCCTCAAACTTGTGGTGATCCTCCTGCCTCAGCCTCCTGAGTGCTGGGATTACAGGCATCCGCCACCATGTCTGGTTTTCTTTTTTCCCCAGTTCTTTCTTTAAAAAAATTTTTTTTTTTTTTAATTTTGAGACAAGGTCTCATTAAGTTGCCCAGGCTGGGCTCGAACTCACAATCTTCCTGCCTCAGCCTCCTGAGTAGCTGGGAGGACGGGTCTGGGGAATCTGGAGACGCATCGCCCCGCACCCCGCACCCCGCACCCCCGCCCCGCCCTGCGCTCAGCCGCCGTCACCTTCGCTGTCCAGCCGCTTCACCAGCACCGACTTCAAGGGCTTCATGCCCACGTCCTGTCGGGGCAGCCGCTTGTAGCCGGACACCAGCGCCAGCCCGTTGGCCTCCGACCCGCCGCCCGGGCTCCTGCGCCCCTGGCTGCTGGCCCGGCCCCGGCGCGCAGCCTTCGGCCGGCGGGAGCGCTGGCCCCAGGAGCGGCCGGAGCCGCTGGACGAGTCCCCCTCGTAGCCCGCGCCGTGCTCGGCCTCCTCCTGCCGCCGGCGACCGTCCTCCTCGTCCGAGTCCCGGCGGCCCGGGCCGGCGGCACCCGGCTTGGTGGCCGGCAGCTGGACCTTCCGGGCCCGCTTGACCGTCTGCGAGGGGCAGACAGGAGGGCTTGGCTGGGGCGGGGGACCTGGGGTGGGCTGGCCCCAGGGAGGGAGGGGGTGACCCTGGGGGACGCAGACTTCATGTGCCCAGGGCCTCTGCACTGAGCTGCCCCCCCTCCAGCCCTTTGCATTTTTTATTTTGAGACAGGGTCTCACTAAGTCACTAAGTTGCCCAGACCGGGCTCGAACTTGTGATCCTCCTGCGTCAGCCTCCCAGGGTGCTGGGATGATGCCAGACGTATATTTGCAAAAACATAAACATTCACCATACTTTTGATCAGACTGTGTGTACACTCAGGGCAGCCGACCTAGGTGGGCTCACTGGGCAAAGGCTGCAGGCTGGCGCCGGCCAGTGCCACCTCCCCGCCTACTCACGACATTGGCCATCTTCGTGCAGGTCTTCAGAAGCTGAATGGCAAAGGCCGAGGTCATGTTCTCCACGGAGACCCCATTCACCATCACCATGCGGTCCCCCGGCCTGAGAAGGGGCAGGGCTCAGGCTGGGGCCTCACTGCGGAGACCCTGCCTGGTCCTGGCTATCTCCAGGGTCTCAGGGATGTCTAGGTCTACAATGCCTGGGTCTCAGTGACTTCATCTGGGAAATGGGCCAGCTGTGGAATCCAGCACAACATAGTGGAAGGTGCAATATAATCACTATAAGCTGGGGTCTTTTTGTTCTTTTTTGTAGTTATTTTATTTACTTTTTGTTTGTTTAGGCAAGGTCTCACTATGCCATTCAGACTGGACTTGGACTCACTGTGTAGCCCAGGCTGGCCTCAAACTTAGAGCGATCCTCCTGCCTCAGCTTCCTGAGTGCTGGGATTACAGGCTTGTGCTACCACACTGGGCTTTCTTCCCAGTTCCTTCTGCTTTTCTCTCCTCCCCATCTGTGTGTCTCATTCTTTCTGTCCCTGGGCTGAGCTGAGCCATTTCACCTGTCAGCCCCTCAGTCTCCAGGATCATTTTATCCGCAAAATTTCCAGGAATCCCAGCCCCCCACCATCATAGGTTCGACACAGCGTCTCCTTCCCCTCTCCCAAAAAAGGTTTCCTGACTTTGTCTTCCAAGAGAGCCCCGGGCCACAGGGACCCAGGATCTTCAGAGGACAGACCAGGAAGCGCCTTGGGGACAGTAGGGTGGAGTGGCACTGCCAGGCCTGGTGTTGACAGAACCGGAAGGTGCCAGGCGCTCCCGGCTCGAGCTGTGGCCACAAGATCCCTCCGCCTGCCACACCCTGGGGTGACCTGGCGCTCACCGCAGCCGGCCCTCGGCTGGGCCCCCCGGAACCACATCAGACACCACCACAGAGCCGCTGGGCCCGTCCCGGCCTCCGGAGATGGCGATGCCAAAGCCTCGGCGCGGGTCCTGAGCAACAAGGACACAGTGGGGGTTAGTGCCCCGGCAGGAGACAGGGTGGAGGACAGCACGGGTGCCTGGGCGGGGCCCGCTCACCTTGGAGAGGGTGGCCGTGTGCTGCTCCCAGATGGTCATCTCCTCCATGTCGGCCACCTGCTCAGAGGGGACCAGGAAGGGGTGTCAGGCCCAATCAAGGAGGGGGCTACCAGCCAGGGAAGACTGCTCCCACGGGACCCCCTGGCCCCCACCATCACCTACCTGGGCCAGCTGGGCCACCTCTGCCCTGAGCCTGGGCTTCCACTGCACCCCGTGGCCCGTCCTCCCTGCAGCAGCCACCAGGTGGCGCCATGAGCACCAAGTCAGGTCCCTCCATCCTCTGCCCTCAGCCCTCCAGGGCTGCCACCTCCCTGGGCCAAAGCCCGAGTCCTCTCTGCAGCCCACAGCGCCCTGCACCACCAGCCGTCCCCTGCCTGCCTCCCTCCTCCCTCTCTGCCCCTCCTGCTGCTCCAGCCACATGGCCTCTTTGCTGCTCCATGCCACCCCAGGGCCTTTGCACGTCTGAATTGCTCTTCCCCAAAGCCCTCACAGCCCTCCCCTTTGAAGTATCTGTCCACACCCCACCTCCTGGGCAGGGTTGCCCCTGACCACCAACCAATAATTCTGCTCTGTGTTCCTTCAGAAAATGTGACCCCAGGATATTGTCTGGATCTTTCTGGGCAGAAATCTTTATCTGCCTCATCCAGAGCCAGGCCCCGGTTAAACCACATCTGGTCATAGCAGGGATTCCATTGGTATTTGCCAAATGAATGAGTGAAAGAGGACTTCCTTAGTGCCCGTAGTATCTCATTTAATTGAAGGTACAATCTACCACTCACATCTTACAGATGGAGAAACTGAGGCGTGGAGCGACTAAGTCACTTGCCAAGACAGCAAAGCTAACATAAAACACAGCTGGGGGATCTATCACCTGTCACTATGCCCCCAACCCTTTTTTAGTTTTTATTTTGGGACGAGGTCTCCCTAAGTCAGTAGCTCAGGCTAGGTTTAAACTTGTGATCCTCCTGCCTCAGCTTCCGAGAGTGCTAGGACAACAAGAGTGTGCCACCATGCTTGGTTTCCAAACAGAATCTTTTACTTGCTTTGATGTTATCGTTTGCATGATTAAATGTAAATCCCCCAACAAATGTGCGTGCCTACACACACACACACACACACACACACACACAGAATTTTTATTTCCTGGCTTTACTTTAGGAAAAGTCCCCAGGAGACCAGGGCACACTGGGGAGGAGGGAGGCAGGTGGCCTGGGCTTGTCCCTGCTTGTGTGAATTTATCTCTGTGGATACCAGGGGCTCGCCGGTGCCCCAGGGATTAACCCAGCTGCCTGGCTTAGTGTCCCTCAAACCACTGCCCTGGCTGGCTGTCCCCTTGCTGCCCAGGACACTCTCCTTGGGATTTTGTGTATCTCTCTCCTGCCACTCAGACCCTGGCCCTCCAATCAGTTAACAGTCATGCTGTGCTGGACTCCTTGGAAAACTCCTATTCATCCTCCACAGCCCCAGGGCTACTGTCTCTTTCTCCAGAAATCAAGTCCTCAACTCCTCCTTCACACACACTGCATCCCTGCCCTTTACCAGCCCTGATTATTGGGTTCTAGGGGGTCTGAATCCAGCTCTGGCTCCCCTACATACTCCCCAGGCTGCGGGTCCTGGTGGGCTGGGCTGGGGCCTCTGGGACCCCAGAATTGCCCTCCAGGACCAGACCCTGGGGGAAGCACGGTGGCGTCCTCGAAGGTGGAAGAGGAGGCTGAACAGGTGTGTCTCGGGCCCCGCCCCCATCAAGGTGAGTTTCGGGGCAATTTGTCCCCGCCTCCTGCCACCTGCGGACACACACACCTAGCGGAGCGGCCCGGGGGAGGGCGGGGCGGCCCAGTCACCCAGCCCGGCACGTGGATCCCGGGGCCCCTCCCCCTCCCCGCCCATTTCCCGGACAATGGCCCGCGGGAGACTGGGGGACAAATCGTCAGCTGCTGGGGACTCGGAGCCGTTGAGGCCGGCAGTGGCGGGAAGCCGAACTGTAAAGCCCCAGAGCTTGGGGACGAAGGCCCGGGGCTAAGCGCCGTGCCTCAGTTTACCCTTCTGGGGCCCGATGCAAAGATCGACCATCCCCGCCCCACCCCACCCGGGCTGCTTTGCTCGTGCGCCAAACCGGGGCTGCAGGCCAGGCCCCCAACCAGCGCTCTGTGTAGTCAGCGCCCGGTGAAGAGACAGCGCGGCTCTCTCCGTGGCCCCATCGCGTTCACCACAGTGAATTCGGACCACCCATAAAGTCACCGTGCGTTTCCCGGGCAGGGAGAGATTAGAGCCCTGGGCCCGGCGTGCACAGCGGTGCCCACACCTGCTACGGAACGCGCCCGAGGCCTGCTTTATGACAAGCCCATTTTACAGACGAGGAACACACAGGGTCAGGCGCTGCCTCCAAGACACACAGTATAGTTGGTAAGAAAGTCAGGATTTGAACCCCGATCTGCACGATAAGGGAGGCAGATTTGGGTTCACTGTGCAGCCCAGGGCTGGCCACCGTCTTCCTCTGGGCCTCAGTTTACCCATCTGTTATGCAGGTACAAGGTGTTCTGGGGTCCTGGGTCGACTCCCAACCCCACCCCCCATTTCCTCCCGTCCTGCCCGCTGCGAGTTACTCGCCTGGAATCTCACCGCCATGGTCCACCCCGGGACTCTCGGGGGGGGGGGGCGTCCCTTCCCACGGGGGGCCTGGAAACAGTCAATCGGGCCCCACCCCGGAGTCGGGGAGGAGGCTGGAGAGGGTCGCGGCGGGCTGGGAGCCCCGCTTTCGCCTGCCTCTGGCCCGCTCCGCAGCTCTCGGCTGCACCTGCCCCTCTTCCTCCTCCAGGTCCCCGGCCCGCCCCGCCCCGGCCCGACACGCCTCCGGGAAGCGGCCGAGACCGGCCTCGCCCCCGCGGCCTCCATAGTGGACTCCAGTCCTGGGACGGAAAGCCAGGCCGGGTTTTCCACGCCGCCGAGCCTTTGCCAGCGGCAGGTGCTGGAGACCTGTCCCGGCCAAGCTGCGAGGAAGACCCGGCGCGGACTCTAGCCGCTCTCGGAACGGAGCAAGAAGCTCGAGAGGATTTTCCATTCTCGAAACAAGCAGTTAGAGAGTAGCTCTAGGAAGACGAGCTTGCCGAGGGCAGAAACCTCTGGTCCTTATCGGATCACCCCGTTTCCAGGAGGCTGGCCCGTCTCCGGGAGGTTTACAACTCAATTTCGCAAAGGGGAAACTGAGGCCTAGGAGGGCAGGGGCAGGAATATGCTGTAGAAAGTTCTGTGTCCTGCCAGCATTGGGCGACTCGGCCGGGGAGGGGACGGCAGCCAGGACCGGAGGACATTTTCCAGGCTCCTGGGGGGCAAAGGTCAAGCCTCCTGCCCAGTCCAGCCTCGCCCTCCGGAGTCCCAGGTTGGACTTCTACCTGGGGGTAGGGGAGGGAAGAAGTTGCTTGCGTGGGCGGGCTGGCTGGGGGCTCCACCCATAATCCATTTCTATTTAAAAAGCAAAGTAAGGGGAGGGGATCACACCCTTTAGCAGCATTTGGGAGGCTGAGGCAAGAGGATCGCTGCCAGTCTGGGCTAGTTGCAAGACACTGTCAAAAAAGCCGATAAAGGGTTGGGGATTTAGCTCAGTGGTAGAGTGCTTGCCTAGCAAGGGCAAGGCCCTGAGTTTGATCTCCAGCACTCTCCTCCAAAAAAGAAAAAAAAAAAAAGCCAGTAAGTGAATACACAAATAAATAACCCTGAGCCGGGCTGTGCCAGAGCCCCACCCAACCCCAAGGTCGGAGGGTCAAATCTAGGCATCTTCCC
>PVJO010033195.1:0-12316 GCA_004026905.1 Hystrix cristata
GGGGGAGAGGGGGAGAACCAAGATGCACCATGTATAGGTACAGAATAAATGTAATGAATGTGATCAATGTATGTAGAATGTACCAATACATGCTCTTGGTTTAAAATAAATAAATAAATAAAAGAAATATATGGTGTATGTTTATTTTTTTAAATGTTATCACAGTAAAAGACACATTACCACTAATCTCCCTCAAAACACTTCCCTCCAACGTACTTAATCCATGATTCTTACCACTTTCTGAGGCAGTTCTGGAAGTCTTTTTTGTGAGCGTCTTTGTTGTGCTATCACAGCTGCTGCCGGGTCCTGAATCAATTCAAAACTTTTACCTTTCATGGCATTTTTGACTTTGGAAAAGAGCCAGACATTGCCTGGTGCCAGGTCCAGTGAATAAGGTGGGTGAAGACACAATGTAATGCTTTTACTTCATAGAAATAGCTGTTTTGAATTGATTTGGGACATTGAGGCAGCCATGAAGACACTCAGAAAAGAGGATGACTAGAACTGCGGCAGAATGTGGCAAGCACCATGCGATGTGTGCTCAAAACAAGCCAGAGAATCTCCAGAGGGATTAATGGCCATGTCTCTTGTATTATGATAGATTTTAAAATTTTTAACTTAAACATGTGCTATATTCTTTTATCATATTTTTTTCACATACACGCACAGGTATATTTACATATAGACACATACATGCACGTGTGTATAGGTCTGTGTTAGAGCAAACTACATATGAATCAGGGAAAAAGGTATTTATTCCTTTTCAGATCAGAAACACCAAATCTCAGAGGTTAGGAACTTTGCTCAAGATTACTGATTTAGTGGATGAGAAATCCCATGACTTTGGGCATATCACAGCTCTTCCTGAGTTTTAGTTATACCCTCTGGAAAGTGAGGGTACTAACTCCTACCACAGAGAGTGAGATAGTGTGCATAAGACCCCCTTTGAGTCTGGCACAAGACAGAGGTTTACCACATATGTGCCAAATGAAGAAGGCCCCACGGACTTCTCAGCGCTGACTCCTGTAGGTGAACACTAGAGAGGTTTGAACTACGCTCTTCCTGTGTGACTTTGTTGCTGCTGAAGGGGTAACAGTATTTACCTTTGGAATGCATTGTCTTTGACAGGAGCAGAAGTCAGAATATAGCGTGCCACCTTAATTATGCTTTAATTGAACCACATATACATCACCACTTGGCATAGATCCTTTGAAGCCCAGCACCATCACCTTGCCCCATGGGAGTGTGTGCCACTACCACCAGCATAATTGTTGGAACAACCGACATGTTCTCAAGCAGCTGGCATTTCAGCAGGTAGGAAAGATAATTAGGAGAAGATTTTGATCTTGCTGACTTATGCTGAAAAGCAAAGTATCAAGGGATGTGAGTGTAGAGACAATCAAGTCATATTAAAGTAGACCATGAAAGCTCCCTTTAATATGGGGGATGTAAAAGCAGTAAAAACAAAGCTATTTTCAATTTGCAGGAGAAAAAAGGCTATCCTTTGATCCCCGACATAATATGACAGGGAAACAATGCACTCAGACAAGTCATCCTGTATGATAATTTTCCTTCTCCTTTGAAATTTTATGTGTGACAAGTTGCTTCTGCTTTAAAAAGTTCATTCACTTTGTTCATTCTTCAAATGTTTATTAAATGCATAACAAAAGGTCCACACAGGGCTAAGAGACCGCCGCACTCAGCTTCTCACAGTGTCTTGGAGATGGGTAGGTGTGTGACGAGGTCAGAGGTACTGCCCAGAGGAGGTAGCTTTTGATCAACCGATCACCTTGGATTCAGCTGTGCTAACAAGGAAAGGCTCTTTTCCAAGGCAGAAGGCATGGGAAGATGCAGAGGCACAATGGAGTTCAGGGAGTGGTTACGTGTTCAATTTACTACCATCTGGGTGTCATAGTAAGTGAGTTGAGGTGGCGCCTGGACAGCGAAGTGTGCTGTGCTAAAAGATTTGTTATTTTTCTAAGGGAAATGGGAAATTTTTGAGTGGATTTGAAGAATTAAATTATTGACTTTAAGGATCACCAAACTGAAAGTTGAATTGAACTGAAGAGTGATGACTTTTAAACCAGGGAGGCCAATTTGGAGGGTTTATCTGAAGACAAAGCCGCAGGGTCTGGACTAAGGTCTTGCATGAATAAAATGAATAGAATAAGAAGACAGAGAAGACTCTATTTTCTTTGAGGATGAATTCAGAGGGGATTTAGGTAAGATTTAAAACTATATTTTAGGGAAAAATAGAGGTTTCTGTGTTGTTCATATTTAATGCAAATGGCAAATAAGAATAATCTTTGCTTAATATATAGGATTGGTGCATCATTAAAATAACTGTATGTAGATTAATTTTTATAAAATAAATCATACTTGAAAATGTCAGAAGAACTTGTGATTTAAAATATTCTCATGCTGACTAGTGTGTCTATACTAACTATAGATGTTTTATTAACTTAAATTGTCATATATTTGGCTAGCTCAAAGTGTGTTTTGTATGCTTCTGCCACCAACTGAAATGTATTTGGTTAGACAATATAATCTAGTATACAAGAATCTATGCCTATCTTTCATTCCCTACAGTAATCTTAATCCTGATTTTCTCTCTTTCAGCAATAATTTGGTTAATGTCAGTGCATTACCTTTCACCTCAAAATGAACGACCTATTTAGCACAAGATATTCATTTTGTGAATGGCATGAAAATCGTTTGTGGTGGACAAATAAATTGAAGGAAACCAGATAGTTGCAAATAGATGGAGAAAGACGTAGAATTTATAGGTTCATACACCTTGTATAAACACTGTACTGTGTTAATGTCCTGTGAGGAAATGGGGACTCAGAAGACTAAGTAACTGAACCACGGAAATTGTTTCTTATCATAAATGAATTAGAATTCAAATAACATAATCAATAATTTAATACCAGTTACCCGTGTCATACCAAAAATTGGTAGATTTTATTTGATGATAAACTGACGGTAAAATAATTCTATACTTCTACAGCAAACCAAGATAACAGCAAAAGAAAAGATAAATGCAGATAACAGTAGTTTCATCTATATTCCACATAAAATTAAAAAATAAAATAGTACCAAAAATTTGAAGAAATTCCCAGGCAGTACACATATGGTCCCATTTAACCTTCACCATCAACTAAACATTTAGGTTTTATCATCTCCCTTTTGTAAATGAGATAATTGAGACTCAAATAAATGATATTCCCAGAACCCTTCACTTCTGAAAATTAGAGAATCAAGTGCAATCTAAGTCTTCACAACTCCCGCTGCCATTTCCAAACACCTCCCTTTGAAGCTGAAGTTCTTTAAACTAATTCAATGGCCTCTGTGATGTGAAGACTCACCACAAATGCCTGTCTGACTTCAGGGAATTGTTTTTTAACTACTCTCCAATCAGTGAGTGGGTGAGTTTCTGGAACATTGTCTCGTTCAGCACTTTGTAGACAAATAATTTTCTTCTAATAGTTCCAAAGGCAGTGTTTTGGAGAGCTCAAAGCTGTGTGCGGACTTTTGCTGAAATCTCCCAATTATTTAAGCATGTTCCCATGAATGAATACAGAAGGCAAACACACGAGGTCAGATCAGTGGTCCATTCCACCCAATGCACAGAACTAATGCTGACCCGAAAGGATCATTTGTCATTTGTGCAGCATAATGTCAACTTCAAAGGATTCAGGAACTGCCCCAGCAGGTCAAGCTTGTCCTAATTACAAATTGTAACTCTACCATTCATCACTTTAGCACAACCCTTTTAGAATTTATTGGCATAGATTTATGCAGATTTTCTTCACTTATGCATCTGTTAACTCAAGAATATTTATTGAACACCTCCTGTTTGCAAAAGAATTTCTGAGGTGTTGGATCCAGAGATGAGTAAGACCTACTGACTGTCAAAAGCGCAGGTAAACAGAAACTGCCATGGAACTGCAGATGGGTTTTGATGGAGAACAGCAGAGACTACGATAGACTCTCAGTATGGAAGCTGTGTGTTCCCGTTGGGAGAAGGCCCTAAATAAATCCACACAAAAAACAAATGTGCACCGGCCTCACCTCTTGGAGCCAAGCCCTGCAAACCTACAAGCTGAAGCACAGACACTTTCCCAGCCAAGCCTGGAGCAGGCGTGTGGCAGTGAACCTTCACGGCCATGAAAACAAATGCTCGCTGCTTTTGTTTGACTCTGTTTTCCCTCATGCAGCATTCTTGCAGTAACAGCTGACTAATACCGAGTGCAAGGCCCCAGCTCATGAAAACGTCTCAAAACATGGTAAATCTAGCTGTTTTTCCTCTTCCTCTTGGCATCAAAAATGCACTGAAAATGGAATTATATTTAAGTCTATACTATATTTAAACAAAATAGTCTGCTATTGTACCACAAAAGAGTAAAAGAGTATCCACTGCCATGTTATAGGGAAGGAAACTGAAGTACAAAGGTTAATTATGGGGAAATATATATATATATATGACATACAGGGCCAAATATAAAAGGTATGTCCCTCAAGCAGTGGAACACCAATAATATTTTTAATGTTCTCTCAAAAGGGAAGGAAAGATCCTTGGGAAGAAAGAAAGAAAGGGCTTGTTGGGCTTCTGCCTTAGACCCCAGTGACTTTCCTTTGAGGCAGGCCCAAATGTCTGATTTGAGATCTTAAGTAAAAGAGGCGGCCAGTGATTTTCAGGATAACCTTAAAGCCAAAGACATAGATCGGTGGAGGAGCAATTGCCTAACATGTGCGAGCACTGAGTTCCATCCCCAGCACTGCAAAACCAAAACAATAAACAACAAACGGCACAACTAAAAATGCTGGGAAAACCTCCACAATCAGTAATGGATTGGGTCACCAGCCGAGTTGCTGTGTTGATGTCCTGGGCCCCCTGCCAAAGGAGAAAAAAACCTTGACACTCCCTCCAGAAGACACAAAAGGCTTGGTTTGATTTTTGGGTTTCTCTTTATTTACAAGAAAGAAAGAATCTCAAACTTCTTCCCAGCAAACTTGATCAAAGGTGAACTTTCAGGTTACATTCTCAGAGTCCGCACGAGAAACCTGGCACTGCCGTGTTCGACATGTCATCACTCTGCAGGTTAAATAAGGGACATGCAGGACACTTACCCTCTTTTGCTCATGCTACAGATATGTGCTGCCATGTATTGTATTTTATGCCAGGAAAGAATTTAGGATGTGGTTGAAGTTGTGAAGGAAAAAGAAAAGGAAATTAATATCCACTGAAGGCTTATGGCATTTCTTTTCTACACTTTACTTTTAATCCTTGAAACAGCCTTATAGGGTAAATAAAATCTTTTATGTTCTAAGAAATCAGAAGATTTAGTCTCCACAGCTGCGCCTGAAGTTGGGCTTCCCAGACCCAGACTCTGCAGCAGATCTTGGCTTGCGGAGCATTTATTGGGAATTGCTTCTGGGAACCATCGCTGTAAGGAAGAGAGGGAGGCAGAGCTGAGCAGAGCGAGAAAGTGCACGGTGATGAAGTCACAACAGAAGTCTCAGTCGATCTTGGAAGGAGCTTCAGAACTGTCCCAGATTGAGACAGTGAGCCGGGATGATCTGAGTGAGCCAGATAATTATGCAAATAGAATTCTCTCATGAATGCCTTGTTACAAATATTCAGGTGTGAAGAACGATGCTGATGTATGTTATTTACTCATTCATGCATTCTGAGTCATACATTCTCCAACAAGTAGAGAGCTCCTACTATGTGCCGAAAACTACAGTGGATACTATGAAAGTTCTGAGTGTTTATAAAGTGTACTTTCTATCCTTTGAGGGTCTTGCAGTTCAACCTTTTGAAGGTCTAAGGAAATGAAGTCTTTAAAAAAAAATGAATACATCTACTTCAAAACATATATCAAGTTAAAGCCAGGAATGTCCTAATCTGCAAAATTTCCCTTAGGCTGCAGGAAATCCCTGAGGGACAAGAAGACACTTGTATACACAGCCCAAGTATTCTCTTCCCCCTTGAAAACCACTGTTTGTGGGTAGGAACTAATTAGAGAGTATACTTGCTGTCTCATCTCCTCTGTTTGATGGATCCGGCTTTGCACTGAGGCCAGAGTCTGGCATAGATTGCTCCTGAATTTGCCCTGGCGTTGACTGCAATCTCTCTACTTCTTTCTCTGCCAGAGTGGGGAAAAGTGTCCTTACTATGAATAATAACCCCTTTCATGAAGTAACTATAAAGAGAGTAGATTGGATAATAATACAGACTGAACTAAATAAAAATGTCATAATAGGTAAGAAGTCCTGCCAGTATGTTTCCACTGGGACCCTTAGCCCACCATCTATCAGCATTGGGGGCTTAAAGTAGACAATGTAATTAGTGTGACACCATTTTCTGAGATCTCGATGGACATGAAAAACCACAGTCTGGCTTCAGAGCATCCTTGTCAGCAGAGAAATATAAACTGTATCCTCAGCTAGAAATACCAAGGACAAGCCGAGTTTTCAACTAGTTTGACATGAGCAAAGCACTAATAGTGTGTAGACTTCTGAAACTGTTGTTCTACCCAAGGAGAAAATTGTGAGTCTACTACCAGTATATTGAACTGCCTTGTAAGTGGAAAGCAAAAGAATAGAGTGATTTAACATTAGTAGAAGATGGAGTAGACATTTAGCAACATTAAACTGAGGTCAAATTACGTTAATCAAATATTTCAGAAGCACCCAAACTAATAAGCTCCATTTATAAAAGACTAAAAAGAGAAACTCCACTGGAATCTAAGGATAGTGTGTGTGTGTTAGTCAGCTGTTCATTGCTGGGACAAAACACCGGACCTGAACTAGAGAGAGAAAGGATTCATTTTGGCTCACAGTTTCAGAAGTTTCAGTGTGAAGTTGGCAGACTTCAAGAAAGAATTACTGTGGCAGAAATGCATGGGAGAGGAAAGCCTGTTCATCTCATGGTGGCTGGGAAGGAGGAAGAAAGGAAGAGAGGTGGACAGAGAGGGAGGGGCTAGGTCCAGGAACACACCCTTCCCAGTCGCGTGCCCAGTCGCCCACCTGCTCCAGCCAGACTGCACGTCCTCGGAGCACATTCAGCTGTGCACTCGTACATGGATTAAGGCCCCAGCACCTCCAAACAGCCTCTGCTCTGAGCACACAAGTCTTCCAGGGGAAGTTTTGACTCAAACCATAACATGCAGCTCATTCACGAATTCATTCCTTCATTTGTCCATCCAGCAATATGTATTAAACCGCTGGGTGCCAGACATTATTTTTTAAAAAAAGAACTCTTATTTTCATGGAATCTGGATTCTAGTAAAGAAAAAAGAGGATTATCAAGTGCAAAATGAATAATGTAAATATAATACAAAAGACTAGAAAGGACCATGGAGAAATTAAAGCTCAGTATCATCTGAATAAAGGATGAGGAGGAGCCTTCTGTGGGACTCTGTGCAGAGAGGGTGCTACAAGAGGAGAGAGACTCAGTGCCAAGTCATAGATGGGGGTATCCTAGCAAGCCAACTTATGGTCTGTTTGTGAAGCTGTGTGCCCCGGCATATGGTTTCCCAGAAGAAGAGCTGTCTGTTCTTAATGTGCCTGAAGACACCAGGTATAGCTCAGGAGGCCCAGGATCATGGAAAGCAAGACAGAGGATGGCAGCAGGCCTGTTGGCAAAGCCAAACAATGATATCCTTGGAAAAGCAAGGCACCTGGCATCATTATGTCCTCTTTCTGATTCAGACGCTGCACTCACTCAGTGGTGATCTTGGGCCAATCTGTACTCTACAAACGCCTCAGCACCCTTCCTACAAAACAAGAGAGCGAAAGCTAATGCTCCCCAAAACCCTTCCTGCTGCAGTCTTTGTGATTCCATGAACTCACTGTTTTAAGTTCAGTTTAAATGGAGAGCCTTAGAACTTTAGCCATTGTACATGCCAGTGGGTGACCTGTCAGGTAATGTATGGTTTTGTTTGTTTAGGCTAAAATAATTAAATCAATTATCTTTTACACAACAGGCAGCAAGCAATTTTTGAGTAAGATGAGTAAGGGAATTTGGAGACCAGCTGTGATGGAGAAAGAAGATAGGGGGAGGGCGTGGGCCTTTGCCCTGGATGAAGACTGCATTTGCACCACCCTCTTCACCAGGTGGTGGCTGACTACATGGGTTTGGGGATTTTAAAGATATAGTTTGTTGCTCTTAGGAACCAATTACAGATTGTCAGGAATTTTTTAATAAGGCAGATAATTGGTTAAGATGCAGTTAGGGCATCCATTGAATGTTGAACATGTCTCCATTTTCAGAGTATGAAAGAAATATACTTGCATTTAATTTAATTTTCCAGATTAGAGGGAAGGCAACCTCCTTATTCTACAAATGAGCAAGTAGAACCTCAAAGTAACTACGGAAATAGCTTAAAATTGCTGATTTCCAGCAAAGCCAGGACCAAAATCCAGATTTCTAGATTATAATTTCTGTACTTTGAGATGTACTTAAATGATATTATAAACATATTTAATATAATATTTACAGAGCATTGGTTTCTTTTGTGCCAGCAGGCTCCCATGTGCCTGAATAGACCTCTTGTGTGAATTAGCAAAAATAAATGAGTAAAGGGTCTGATGCCGGAGTAGGGAGCTTTGTTAGCCGACCTGACGTTGGACTGCAGGTGCCTTTCACCCCACCTTGGTCTGCCTGGATCAGTCTGGACAGCTGTATGTGCCACTTTGATACTGACCGACAAGTCACCTTTTGGTCATTTGAGAATGTTATGCATTTTACCTTGTTGGGCAAAATAGCAAACACAACATAATAAAGATTACATATGCTTGCTTTATGCTTTCCAGTGCACTGAATATTTAATAATATTTTAGTTGCTCTAACCTACAATCTTATGAGATAGTCAAGACATAGATTGTTTAGGAAATGAAGACACAGAGAGATCATCTGACTCCTTCATGTTGAGATGGCCAATAATTCGAGGAAGTAGATGTCGACTCTGGAACTTCTGATGCCACAACCGTTTCTCTACCTCATTTAACCTTACTATTTTTTTTTCTTTCTTTACAGAATCCTTACATCTCCTGAATAAGATTTTTTAGAATGTGGTCTTGGAAAAGAAGTTAAAACTTCAGCTCCCACAGGGTTCTGCTGTGATCTATAGATTTCGTTTTTTTCCACTGAATCGTTGTGTCTACTAGGGTGAATGGTAATTCCCACACCAAAGAGTATAGCTTTGTGCTGAAAAGCAAGTTAGACTCAGCTTCCCAATTATTTTTGTCTTTTTGGGGCTTAGACCTGTCCAAGAGCAGAGAAAATGATGATGTTATTTATGGAATACATATATGTAATTGAAGAACAAAAAACAATTATGTTAATTAAGAGTTGCTCAGTTTCTGGAACACAATGAAAGAGTTTTGAGATAATTTCACCAAAATAAACTTACATTTAAGAAACAAAACTCCCCCACACTCTATGTTGTGTTTGTAATGCCACATAAACATTGGCTAGTTACCCACTGTCACTTTTGAACTCTGTCTTGGTGTGGTGGGAAGAATTCAAGACATGTGAGGTCCACAGTGCACGCGTGAGGATCAAGACTATACATCTCATCAGGGAAGAGGTGGGAGGAGACTGGTTCAAGCTTTGTGAGGTTTCCACTTGTAACCAAAGTAGCTTATGTTACTGTAAACGCTCGTCTAAATTCTGTTCAATTTATTTAAAACATACACGATGCTGGGATCAACCTCTAAAGCTTGTTAAAATTCACTGGGCTAAATTTAATGGCACCGTTGCTCAGGACATCTCTCTGGGCTGCAAGTCCTACACCTTGCTCAGGGTACCAGCTTATTCATTTTCCATGGGCCGCCTTGTTTAGAGTTGGTTCCTGCAAGCAGACATATGGGTAATCCCCGTACTTTCTGGGCCTATCTTCACTGCAGGCCCCAATACTGAGCTTCTCTTAGCCTGGCGTCTGCCTCTTGACAAGAGGCTAACTTTGCCCTCACACGATTAAGTGTGACCCTGAGTAGACTGTTCTGGTCTGTGTGCGAACCCTGCTACCCACGAAGAGATGTTTGCATGAAGACAACATGGCTGTTTTGACAGTCGCTGAGATTCTTTGCAGAAGGAAAATGAGCTAGAAGAACAGAAAGCTTCCTTAGAGACGAACTCAGATAATGTATTTAGGTAAGACTTTATTTAGATAAGACTGGAGGTGGAACCCGAGGCTTTAGCACTGAGCTATGTCCACAGCTCTGTTTAATACATATATATTTTTTAAATTTTGAGACAAGTTCTTACTAAGTGGCTAAGTTGCCCAGACTAGGCTCGAACTTCCAATTTTCCTGTCTCGACCTCCCAGGATCCTGAGATTACAAGTATGCATCACCACACTTGGCTCTAGATAAAACATCTAAGAGAGGAATCTTAATAGTAAGACTCATTTGGGGCAGAAAATAATCTCTCTTCCCTATGAAAGAATTAAAAATCACTCTTTGTATGACTAGGAACTCAGTGTGAAAGCAAAGGCCATTTTTGGAGGGACAACTAACATCTTCCTGATGTCTCCAAATGAGTTGGAATGGCCTATTTAACAAAACTACATTAACACTTTAACAGTTAATGATAAATTTAAGAAGAGTGGTGAATGTATCAAAGGGTCTAGGAGATTATTTTCATTATAATTGAATCTTTTACGTTTACATACTTTATATTAGTTATGAAAAAAGAACATTCCTTATCCCAATTCTAGGTAGTCAAGCTGTGGAAAAAGTTCAGTATATCGGAATTTGTGTGCAAGCTACCCACCCCAATCCATTGACCTCTTCCTCTTTAGTCCAATGCAATCTTGTTGAGCAATTCTTAAAATTTTTGATGATTGATCTGTCAGTGTAAATATACAAATGGCAAGTCACTCGCTTTGACTTGTAGGTTCACCATTTTGGTGACATTTCATTACCAGAATGAGCTGTTCAACTGCCAACAACTATATTCCTAGAATCGAGGCTTATTGCCTGGGAAGCAGAAAGCCAAGGCAAGAGTGGTAACAAAGAATGTGGTTACATACTACTGTGTCTGTATTTCTAAAGAGAATAAAGAATATTTAACCAAAATGTCTGAGGGACAGATTTGGATTCAGATCTCCTGGACTCACATCCCAGTCCAGCTTCTTCTGAATGGGCCAATTGTGTGCAATGGTGTGATCCTGTGCATCCAAGTCCAGGTTCTTCTGAATGGTGTGATCCTGTGCAATCCTGTGCAGTGTGCTTCTGCTTTCCCATTTGTGTGATGAAGGCTAGAAGTTGTCATGGGCTTGTGACTGAGATTACAGGAGATTATACCTGTAAGATTCCTAGCTTAGCTTTTGTCATTCAATAATGTGACTGTAATGATTTTCTCTGACTCAGAAGAATGAAGACTGACATGCTACAGTCACTCAGGAACATTCACCAGAATGTTTCCTACTGAATGACACCTAGGCCCAATTTACAAAACACACGTTGAAGAGAGATGAGATAAGAAGACATAAGTGCTGACTACCATTTCTTACTGTGGGATCTTGAGCAAGTTGTGTATCTCCAATCTTTAGTCTCTTTATAAAAAGATAGCGATGCGGTCTGAGTGTCATGCAGGAGGATTGCAAGTTCAAGTCCTGGTTGGGAAACTTATTTACTTAGGCAAATCCTGTGTCAAAAAAATTAAAATGGCTAGGGATATAGGAATGTAGTTCAGTGTGAAGGTCCTGAGTTCAGTTGCCAGTACCACATACACACACACACACATACACACATGTGCACACACACATGTACAGGCAGGTAATGATCCCTATGTCATGTTATTGAGAGAGGGAAAATAGGAAAACGTGATACAAATGAACTATCACCACACCTCCAAGGAGTAAAGATGGTGGTAAATAAACCTTGGTCTCCTCACCCCCATTTCCTTTCCCCACACTCAGATATCATCATTTTTAATTTATATAAGTTGAAAATTTGAGCAAAGACATTTCTCGATGAAATTTTGGGTCTAAGACCTTTTTTTCCTAAAACCAGTTCAATTAGTTCATATTTCAAGATCTTAGACTTTTGTATTCATCAACCAGGATTTCAATCACAAAGCAACTTCGCACTTCATCTATGGAGGAAACTCTCACTCCAGATGGGTTAGTTTTATACTCAGGTTCATTTCATGTGCCTAACAACACCAACATCGAATTTCACATTTCACGTCCATAGCCTCAAAGGAAAGTGGCTAAATGAGACTTTGTGTATCTGACTCATCGTCTCCAGATTCCAACTGTGTCTACAGAACATATCAGCCCGGTCTTTGATTGGAAAC
>PVJO010033196.1:0-12293 GCA_004026905.1 Hystrix cristata
GTCTTACAATAGGTCATAGCTCCATTTTGAATTTATTTCTATGTATAGTGTTAGGTAAAGGTACAATTTCATTTTTTGCATGTGGATATGGTTTCCCAAAGACAGTATGTAAATGGATTATGTTAACTTTATTCATCCTGTTCATCTCTGCCTTTTGACTGGAGAGAATAATCCATTTACATTTAACGTAATTACTAATATGGAGAGAATTGTTATTTTCTTACTTCATTCTATATGTTTTTTCCTAAATGTCTATAGATTTTCTGTACTATAATACTATGTTATTTTTGTCTAGTTGATTTTTTATCATGAAGCATTTCAGTTCTTTTATTCTTTTAGGTATATGTATTCTTACTTGTAGGGCAACTTCTACATGATATTTCCTTTTGTAAATTTTGGGGAGAGAGAGAGAACACAGCCATGTCATTCGTCTACATGTTTTCTGTAAGTGCTCTGATGCTTCAGTTACAGGATTGAATAATTGTGGCAGAGATCATATAGTTCCCATAATATAAAATATTTATAATGTTGTCCTTTATAGAAAATGTTTTTCAACACTAATCGTACAAAAACATCTATTCAGAAGGGTTTTTTTTTTTTAATTTCTTACCACATGGATGTAACATATTTTATGTTGGGTCTACTTGAGGATTTAGAATTTTTTTTTACCTGATTTCAAGATTTATTGTAATGCTACAGTAACCAAACTTGGCACAGGATAGACAAATAGATAAAGGTAACAGAATTAGAGAGCCCAGAAATGGATACGAACTGCTGATAAAATATTTTTCTACATTATCTTTTACTGGGCATGAACTTGTTCATTGATCTCGTTTCTGGGCACCCCAGTGAACTCTTTTATTAACTCTAGAATTTCTAAATTAATTTCTTAGGATTTTTAAGTAAGCAATCAAGAAATAATATCAGCTTAAAAATGATTTAGAAACTTTTCTTTTCTACTTCATGGTACCATTTAAGTAGGTTAAAGAAGGATGATGTATCCAGTACTGATCTTACAATTGAGGAAACTCAATTTAGTTTTCTCAATTGTATCTGAGAAATATTGTCTCAGTATCATATAGATAATTCCAAAGAAGGTATTTATATCCATTGTAACCTAGAATGAAGAGGACACTCATTAGACCCTTGGTTTGGGAGAAAGATATGATCCTTCTCTGTGGCAAAAATGGTGGTGATCAAATATGCCATCTGTTTGAAGATTAATTCTAAAATTGAGGACTCAAGTAGATGGTCTCATTTCTTTCTTGCCCAATGATTCCCAAATCTTTTGCCTCTGAAACTTTTTATGACAATTGCCTGTATGGTAGCATTATTCAGATTTTACTGTGAAAAGCACTAAATATTTGTATAGCACGTTTAAATGAGGTTTTATATATATATGTACACATCAGATTAATTATAGGACTCTCTTAATGGATGTTCAGAGTGGAAATAAATGTATGTTAGACAAGCATTTCACAGACACGCTAACCCATTTCTTTAGATACTATTAGGTTCAAGAAGCATTTCAAAATATTTTGCTGAAAGTTTAGAATACATAAAGAATTCACAAAATATGGCATTTTAAATATGTTGAAATATTTTAAAGTAGTGCATTTCTCCTCTTAAGAGTAAGTTTTTGAAGTTATTACACATCAATGGTGCAATCATTTTAAAGTCAGTTTTTCTTAAAAGGTATGTTTATGTAACAGGTAGTCAGTTAACTAGATTTTGCCTGGTAAACTAAATGCTTTTATATTTGCAATTGACTTTAAAAAGCCAATGAACAGTCCTCAAAGTTTATAGATTCTTGGGGGACTAATAGAATAGTGTTCACTTATGGAATCTAGAATTAAAGCACCTGGGGTTGTCTGCTCTTAAAGAGTCCCAGAATTTTAAAGTATGAAGAGTAACTTTTTATCTTGTATTAAAGTTACATTTCCCATTCATTAGTGTACATGTGCAGCATGTTTTATGAGGAATGTTCAGCATTAACCTCCAAGTCAGTTCAATGTATAACTATTTACCAAATCCTGCTGATGTGGTTTCTTAAAGGAAATATTCTGTGCTGTGCTATGATGTACTGTCATCTTGCTGCTTGACAAACAGGCATGCAAAGATTAACCCCGTGTATGTTAACAGTGCCTTTGTATAATGAGGTGGAAAATTAAAAATGAGGAATGTGTGCAAATGATCATCCAATGTTTTTAAAATTGGGTCAGTACTATATCTAAAGCTGTGGTTTATATGTTTTAACTTTCACAGCACAGAATAAATTAAAATGGAAAAAAGTAGCCTCCATGCTCATGAATGACTATATATTAAATAAACATATTTGTTCTGAAAATATTCAACTTTACCTCACTAATTTCAGCACTTTCATTTTTATGAATAATTCCTTTTGTCCAGAAACTCTGGAGAATTTCTTTAGCGATGTTGAGCATGACATTAATCTCCTCCTTTGTTTTCATGGTGACGCCTATTTCTGAGTGATCATACTCTAAGTAGCCTGAAAAATAACCACAATTTTTTTCAGATTAAATAAGAGCAATACCTTAAATGTTTCATGTGAATAATAAGCTAATGTTTCTTCTCTAAACTCATAGGGTACAACTGTCAACACAAGAAAATGTGTGTCTCCTTAAAAGCCCCACTACAATCAATGACCATGTACTGATAGTGCTGGATTCTGCCATTTTCTAGGCAACACTCGCACTCATGCTAATCTCCTGGAAGGGGAACGACAGCCCCAGTCTTAAGGGTAACAGATATATTGATCCACCTAAACTGGACACTGGGAGCCTTTTGGGGCCCTAGATCTGGTGTTCATGATCTGCTTTCCAGGACTTGTAACCATAGACTGTGTGCTCAAATGCTGCTTCTGACTAAATCCTTTTACTCATCCTGGATCACTGTCCACTCAACCTGCCGGTATCTAGATGGCTGAATCCTCTCTGTACTTTTCTGCTCATCTCATTTCGATTCTGGATATCCATTAAATTTTAATTCCACATTTGGGCTTTTCCTTGATTGTGATCTCGTATCTGCCTGGGTACCTATTTGCCATACTGGATTTCTCAAACTTGGCCTCATTCTCAAGGTTGCTATGTGTTCTTTTGCTCCCTGCCACTTGATATCAAATCGCTTTCTGTTCCTCACACACGAGCGTTGTAAAATCATCAGGGTGCCTGTTTCACCGCCAGAATTGTCCTGTACTGGGACCATGACCTGGCATGACTCAGAGAATAGGTTGTTGCCGTGTATGGGCGCTGAGTTTCTCTGCAGTCCTGATGGAGATCTGCAAGGCTGTATTCTAATTTCAACTTGTTCTTATAAGGTCTAAATCCTTAAATGGGAGCTCTATCATCAGTGGAGGGAAACAGCAATTTCTTTCTTTGTGTCATTCAGGAAGATACAAGTATTTCTTGTTTGGAAGAAAACAGAGTTATTAAGGCTATAATTATGACATGCATAATTATGACATGCTAATGTAGATAATTGAAAAAGAAATTAAAAGGTCTTCATTGTTTTATTAGGCAGAGATAATGAGTATGGAGAGGTACTATTACACTATACCCATCTGTACTTGAAAACAAGTCATGTTTGTTATCTGCTTTATTATTATTAGTGACTAGGTTTCCTTTCAGATAGCTTAACTATAAAAACCATGGGTTTTCTAGAGTTATAATGATAAGAGATAGTGATGCTAAATATTTAGGATGAAAGATTCCTACCTAGTTCCTTCATAGCCTGTTCCATGTTTCTTGTTTCCCGCTCTAGTAACATCTATGGGACAAAAGAAATCTTATCTCCATTGCAAAAAATAAATGTAGCATTATAAAATGTCTTTGTGCACACACCTGAAATCTTAGCACTCTGGGAGGCTGAGACAGAAGGATCACAAGTTTGAGCTCAGCCTAAGCAACTTAGTGACTTAGCAAGATCCTGACATATCTTGAAGCTCCCTTAGGAGAAAGCTGACAGGCATTACAAAGGCAGAAAAGTGACTTCTGAGAGCTTCATATCTTGCTACTATGGTACAGACATCTCAGTAAGAATACACTTGAGTAATTTAAATGTAGACCAGTTTAAGTTTTTGCAGAAATTAATTATCAAACCTGGAGTCAAAGATAACATCTAAATGTGCAGACTGAGGACATAATCCATGAGGGCAACAGAGTGGTGGAAGGAATAAGTCTTTTTCTAGTACTTAAGATTTTACTCGAATTGTTTCTCTGATATGAGAAACCATAAGTGTAAATAAGGACAAAGGGGTAGAATAGATATTATGTTAAAAAAAAAAGAGAGATAGTATTCAAAAGAGAGGAGAACTAGATAGGGAAAAGGGGGATAAAGAAGAAGGTTAAAAGAAAAGTAAGATGAAAGGGGAAAAAATGGTAAAGTGTAACTACACTTGTTGCTAATAGGGAGGGGTGGGTGAATGGAAGAGAGGAGAGGGGAAAGGGGGGAAGAGGGGGGAAAACCAAGATGTATCATGTACAGGTACAAAATAACCATGTTGATTATGATCATTATGTATACAATGTACCATTACATGTTCTTGGTAAAAATAAAAAATTAAAAAAAAACGATTTTACTCACCTCTTTAACCTGCTTAGAAGTTGCAATCTCATCGATTATATTCATAACATCTATCTCACCTTGGATGTAGCCTTTCAGTATAGCATACCTAAAAGACTGCTGATGACTCAATTTTCTATCTATTATTTGCAGTATCTTTGGTGTTATGAGCTGAAAAAGCAGAATTACCATGTAATATAAATTATGCAGGTTTTACTTGCATATGTACTAATTAGTTTAACTGAAATTGATAATAAGAAGAAATTAAGTGCCCTCAAAGGTGGTAACTACAGAAAGCGTTAAGATTCTTAGTTCTTTTATTTGTGGTGCCTTTATGACTTTATGACTATGGTTATTTCTCTACAACTGATAACATTGGGCACACATGGGCTGCATTATTAGTTACAGTGGTTAGAAAAAAAGTAACAATCAAGGAAATAGAGAGAGGTGAATGAAGCTTTGGGGTATTATGAGGAGCCTCTGCTCAACTGTGGCATTGCTTCTTTTAAAGTTATAACTTCATTCTTTATATGCATTTCCCTTACGGAAAATTGCGTGTTGTTATCAAATAGTTTCAATTCTTGGAAACAATAGGTTTGGCCTTCTGAGCTTTGGTTGTAAAATGACTGTCTATAAAGTACTTTCAAATTCGCATGCTAAATCGCCTACCAAACTTAGTAAATGGTCTGTGTGGATGAGATGGAACTACAACCATACTCTCTGTTCAACCCCACACTTAGTCTTTTTTCTTATTTCTTTGCTGAGGGTTTAAATCTCCAGGTTCACTGTCTTGCTTGTGCAGCCCCTAATTTTAGCACAGGTGACAGTTCCCTTTATTTTCCTATATATGTATTTTCCACAGCTTCCATATTCTATACCCCAACTACCCATCATGAATCCTTAGAGTGTGCACACAATTTTCAGGATGCAGCTCAAGTATCACCTAAAAATCTTTTCTTTCCCACAAGTGTTTTGTACTATTTTACACTTCTACCATACAACATTAGCATATCTAGATTACTTGTCATTTCCCTTCTATAATAAGCTCCCTAGATGCAGACTGTGTTTAATTCGTCACTACAGTCCAAGGGCCTGCCATTTGACAAAAGGGTTCAGAGTTTCTTGAATATATAAACAAATTTAGGTGGTTTATCAGTTCCTTCACCTACACAATTCAGTAGACTCTGTATATCTTTCTATCAGGGAATTAACTAGGCTATAGACTATACGAGACTTGTGTTCTTTAGATTAAACTGCACACTAGCCATTACTTACTGTCTAATAGATACTAATGAAGGAGAGACTACTACTTGCATACTTTTAGATCTGGTTGATTGATGCCTTTCAGTAGCAAAAGTATTAAACATATATAAGGAACATATAAATAAAAATATTCTATGCTGTTAATGTGGCTATTTAACTTTGCGTTTCCCACGGTCCTTATATTTGTCTGTGTCTTGTTTATATACGAATAGAAGGAGAGAAAGAAAATATATCTGCAGCCATATAACTTTATAATGTTGCTATGGAGTGAGTTTCATGTCACTGAAATAATCATAAGAAAGGAAACTACTCATTGTACTTGTTACATGTATTAGATAATCAGAGGTCATTTTGGTACCATGATTCTATACTACTATGAATTTACATAAAAGTAAATGAGTCCTTTGTTAATGCTTTGTGTGAATGTATGCTACTTGTTTTATCCTTAAGAATGAATGTATTACATGGCTTTTTGTTCTGCTTACTTCCATTTTTTATCTCCTGTGTAGCTATAAAAATATATATTACTTAAGCATTAACTTGTACCTATATCAATATGGAATTTTTTATGTACTCTCTATTAAGAGGGAAAGCTGTGATATATATGTTTATACTTCTAAGTACTAAACTAATTTCTATTAAAAGTTGAATATTCATTAGTATAAAACTTAATTTGTCAAAGAGAGTTAAAAATTTTTTTCAAGGGAGTTAAAATTTAAAATGTAAACATTAGCCCAATAAACAGTGGTTGCTTTAAAAACAGTCATGAAGCTGGAAGAATTTGAAATTGCATGATTTATTTGTTATTTACCTTTAAAAGGCGAAACATACGAAGGAGTGGGATAGTTTCCAGTAGTTCCTGGGAGATAACATTATAAGTAATGGATACTGTCTCAAAAAGTATTATATCTATGATGCCAATGAATGTAATTGCTAACTCAAATAAGTTCCAGGTATATGAAAAATATTCCTTCTGCACTGCTGCAATCTGTTGATTTAAAAAGAAGTTTACCTTGTCATGTTTTTGATTTTACTACACCATTATCTACAATAATTTAAACATTAAAAGTTAGATTTGTTCCTTTGATCTTCCTTAGGACTCTACATGTCTGAGATACCTCCAGGAAAACCAAAACCGAGCGAACAGAACAAGTCTGTTCATGTTACCTATCGTAAAGGAACATTCATAGGGCTATTGATTTAGAATTAGTTATAAAGCATAGATATAGGTGAAATAATTTATAAAATGACACTGGAGAAAAGTAGCGGCAGTGGAAAAGCAGGCAGATCCAACAAAAGCATAATGTGACAACATCTTTTAATTGAAAACTAACAACCCTAAATACCATAAAACTCCTAAATATTGTACTCCATTTTATAGTAGTATATGATCAAAATCAAAAACTGTGACTCAGATTAGTAAGAAAAATAAACTAGATTTGTGTGATATACATGGGCAATATTTTATTAAAGTAGTTAAAGATTTATTTATTAATTGTATTTTATTCACTAAATTCACTTGTGTAATTTTATTTTCTGACAATGAACAATAAAAGTAATTTTAATTTCTTAAAAAATCTAAGTAAAAGTAGATATTTTTTCAGAATTACCTTGAGAATTACACTAATCCTTCAGTAAATATATTAACTGGAAAATTACACCAATTCTTAGTAAATATATATTTTGTAGAACTAACATAAGATTTCAGCAACATGTCAACATTCAAATGAGTACATTTCAGAAGCTATTTATGTGTTTTTTATCCATAAAGTATATTTTTGTATTAGAGTAGGAATAGCTTAGTAGGGTGTTTTTAAACAGGTTAAATTGGATAGTTGTAAGTTGAGAAACTGCCATTTGGGGAGGGTGGCGTGCTGGGGATTGAACTCAAGGCCTTGCACTTGCTAGGCAAGCGCTCTGCCACTGAGCTAAATCCCCAACCCTGAGAAATTGCCATTTTTAAGGCCAATTTCTTAGTTGTTTTCTGTCACCTTCTCCTCACATGTAGAGAGTTAACGAAGATAGCTAGAGTCTTTGTTGATTCAGACAATAATATTTTAAAATCCTTCAAAGGAGTGAAGCAACTCTTTTTAGAAACAACTCCTAAGGAAATAGGAAAATTCACTTACAAATCTCCTTAGTACTAGGCATAAAATCAGGATGGAATACTTAGTTCCCTTACCTTGTGTTAACTATATTAATTTGAAGGCATTATTCTAATTTAATCTGAACTCTGAAAACAAGGATTTCATGCCTTAAATCCACAACTGATAGAGCTTTTCTGACAATTCTGTCTGAAGTCAATTAGACGTAGTCGAGATAGGTTTCTTGTTGAATATGAAACTTACAGTAGAATGTAAAGATTATGGAAAGGGTTCATTTTATAAGTTAAAGTGAAATATATTTTAGACCCTATATCCATACTGTCATGTTTTCTATCACTTGACAATTATCTTAACAATTATTTGATTGATCTGCTGCATTTATAATGCTGGAACAAGTACTGTGATTTTTATTAGTATTACACACACTATTGAATTTCATTATGACATTTTCATACACGCATATAACATATTTTGATCATATCCATCCCCCTTTTATTCTCCCCTGCCTTCCCCTCCTCTCTCCCTATCACCTCTTCTGGTTTAATTGTCTCCCTTCTGTTTTCATGACTTTTTCCCTTTTGTTTTTGGTTTCTACATATGGAGGAAATAGAAAAAGTAATTTTTAAATATTCTAGAATTGTGGCCAGCTATGATGGCTTAATAGTGTAACATTTCTTTTTAAAAATAATTGTTTTAGCTTAGACATGTTTAACTAAAATATATGTTATACTCATATTAGTAAGCAGTCATCTTACTGTGAAATGAAGTGGCTAAAATACTGAAGCATCTATTCTTAAGGAGAAAGTATTCAAAATATTTCCTACTTTGTTATAGTTCATTCATAGTCCTTTATTTCAAAGAATTTTTTTAGAGACCCTATTCTAGCTACTAGAGTGGAAGGTTTCAATGACTGTGAATTTTGTAGTGGCAAATTGGGTTTCCAGCAGAAATCTGAGGGAAGACCAGGCTTAGAGAAGTTACATTTTTTGTTTCAGATTTTTGAGAAAGTGTCTCACTGTATAGCTTGAATATATAACCTTGAACTCACTATGTAGCCCAGGCTGGCCCTTCACATTTGGCGATCCTCTTGTCTCAACCTCTTGAGTGTTGGGAATACAGGCATGTGCCACCACACCTGGCCCGTTTCTTTTGAATAAGCTTTTTGAGATGTTTCCATGGTATTTTCTCAGCGAGAACTACTCATTGTTTGTCTGCACGATCTAAGTCATGGTTGATATTTGAGTTAAAGGCATGAATTTGGGAGTCATTTGATTATGCATAATCATGCCAGGGAAGTAGATGACACCGAATGGCCTATGAAGTCCTTGATTATTTAATTAATGTCTATGTGTCTCACTGCATTTTTCATATCCTCCATATTAATTTAATCTCTCTGTAGTCTCCACACTGCCCAACCCATGCTTGAGCTCTGGGCCTTGGAAAGAAACTTCCATGCTTGTCACAGTGTTGCTTCCATTTTCTTGTGCTCTTGTCCATGATGCCATGTACTTACATACTTCGCTTGATTTCTACATATTATTTAATATTTGGCTCAAGCATTTCTTTCTCTTGAAAGCCCTCCTTGTCTGACCCAACTTGTCTATGTAAAGAAGTCCTATTTGTTTCCAATAGTTAACTTGTATTCTCCTCTAATATGCTACTAAAGATGCTGATTTGTCATTTCGATTAATTTTTCCTCTTTTACCAGCTGAATCCCCAATTCTAACTCTACTTCATTCTTATTTTAAGAAACGTAGGAGATAGACATATTCATATTCCAGAGGAAGAATATTGTCTATTGTAAATTAAGAAAGTGCAGTCATTATTAATAGAATCTTGCATGCTTAACGATAGCCATTTGCCTTCCTTCAACTTGTGTTTCACCAAGCTGAGGAAATCCAGTGCTGGAACATGCAAAGGAAAGGCCCAGATCCCAGCCTTTAGCCGTCTTGCCAAAACTATGACCCTCCCAATGTTATGGTCTTTCTTACTAGTTCTGTAGATGTCTCACCTCTTCTTATTGAAATAGAGTATTGGTTGGACTATCCACCTTGGAGCTTGAAAGAACTTTTATAAAGAGTCTGAGTAGACATCAGATATTTAGAAATATAACAAATTATCTGGAGTTCACAAGAACACAATCACAGGAGAGGATAATGCCCAAAGAATAGTGTGATGTAATCGTAGCACAATATACTTATGTACGGGAATGTCACAGTGAAACCCATTAACACATACAATTAATATGCATTAATAATTACAATAATTATAAAAAAGGATAAAATGAATTTCAGAGGAGGAGAGTTTTGTTACATCTAAGTTTGTCAAAGAATGGCTGGAAGCTTAGCTATGCCACACTTGAGAACATTACCAGAGACAGAAGACTAATCTGTCCTCCCCTGAGAAAGTTTTGAGAGACCCGTTTCTTTAACAGAATGAAGAATGTTTTGGAAAAAGGTTAAAAATATAAGAAAAGGAACTTTAAGGGAATTCTGTATATCAGAAAAGACACGAATTTTGGAGTGAATCCCAACTCTATTTTTTATTAGCTAAGTGATTTCAGACATGTCATACAACTTATCAGAGACTTAGGTTCCTGATCTGTAAAATGCAGGCATAATATAGACCTTACCAATGTTAATTTAAGGATTTGAAATCATGGAATCAAAATTACTGGTACCTCATAACTGGGAGACTATCGTTAGTACAAACATGATGGAAATTTAAAAAGTTAAATGAAAGCAGGACTGAACTCAACAGAAAGAAGGATACAGCAAAAGATAAATGAATGTCAGATTGCAAACTGAACAGTGAAATGAATCTTCAGTTAAGTAAGAGGTAGATACAAAATAAGGATTGTATAGTTGGGCGCGTACACCAGGGCCCTTCACGATGCAATACAGAGCTGCCTCTGAACTGAGCCTGACTGTATGCTATCCACCGTGGCTGTGGCAACGCTTGACCTTGACAAAGTACAACGAATAATAGAGAGATCTATCATTAGAACTAAAGACACCCTCATCTGTCATTTACACGACCAACTCTGCCTTTTCATAGTAGAGGAAATTAAGGGAAGGAAAATTCAGTAATTTGGCCAATAGTTTACAGTTTATCAGAAAGAACTCAAACCAAAAAAAAAAAAACTCAAACCAGAGCCAAGGTGTACTGTATTTCAGCTTAGTGTTTTTTTTTTCTAATATAGCACCTACTAAGTGATTTTAGAGTACTGTTAACTCTCACTTGCACATTATTACTAATCTAATTGTTTTATTTTCTTTTAACTCTGTGATATGACCTATAGCCTTTCTTACCACCTCAAAATTTACATACAGGTTATGGAATTTGAATCCATTCTTTTTTAACACTATGGATTTGTAGCAGCATTAAATTTTCCAGGAAACATATAAAATTCATTTATTTTGTTCAAGTATCAGAATAATTCCTCTATTTACATTTTCTGGTTAAAATATTTTACATTAGAACTTTGATCCATATGACAAAATACCACTGTTGGTTTGTGGGCCCCCATTTCCATCATTTAGCGACTATCTTTATATTGGAGTTGAAAAATCCAATTGTAAATTTTTTTAAGTAGCAAATCTATCAAGCTACTTGTCCATCTGTTTATCTATCAAGTATAAAAATAATAAAATGGGCATCCAGATGCTTCCCACTCTGCTGACTTTAAGAGCATTGTCAATACTGTTTAAACTCATTCTGTCCTTTTAATTCACATCATATTAACATTTATTTTTGCGAGTACATAATCAGTGCTTAAAGTATTTATATTTTCTATTGTCACCCTAAAATCACCTTTAAAATGTGTATTTGTTTTGAGAAGAGGGGAATTTCATGTACTCTTTAGACAACTGTATGTAGCTAGTGTTGAAACAAGGGGTTAAGAAATCTTGTTAAAAATCCCCAGTTGCCCAGGAAATACCACAAAGAATCAACAACTGAGACCTGATCTTATGAAAAAGCTTTTGCACAGCAAAAGAAACTATCAACAGAGTGAAGAGACAACCCACAGAGTGGGAAAAAAATTTTTGCCAGCTATTCCTCTGACAAAGGATTAACATCTCGAATATATAAAGAACTCAAAAAAATCAGAACCCTCAAATTTAAAGACCCAATCCAAAAGTGGGCAGCAGAAATGAATAGACACTTCTCAGATGAAGAAGTAGAAACAGCAGATAGACATATGAAAAAATGTTCAACATCACTGGTCATTTGAGAGATGCAAATCAAAACAACCCTGAGATTCCACCTCACCCCAGAAAGAATGGCTATTATCAACAAATCAGCCAAATACAAATGCTGGCGGGGCTGTGGAGAAAAAGGAAC
>PVJO010033197.1:0-12400 GCA_004026905.1 Hystrix cristata
GATTCCCCCACCCAGGCTAACCTGCTCTCTCCCACCGGGGCGCCGAACCCCGATTCTCCCACGCCCCATAGCCCACCCTACACCCCGCCCCCGCTCTCGTCCCTCACCCCCACCTCCTCACCGCCACCCCGTCCCTCGGGGCCCGCCCCTCCCCTACACCCGCCCCGGCCCCGCGAGCGGCCCTGCCCGCGGCCGCCACCTACCTGTGCCCCTGCCCGGGGCAGCGAGCGGCTGGCAGCACCTCAGTAGCGGGTCCCTGCTCCCGCCGCGCGGCTGACGGGGAAGCGACTCGGTACCCGGGCCACAGAGCTGGCGAGGGTGGGACACAGAGAGGGTGGCAGGAGGGAGGGGCTGGGGGCGACCTGGCGCCGTGGGACCGCGGGACCGGCGGGGCAGGGGGAGGGCTGGGCCGGGGAGGCGCGCGTGCGCGAGGCCGGCATGAGGGGCGGGGCCTGGAGGGCGGGGCCCGGCGGCCTGGGGGCGGGGCCTGGCCGGCGACCTGAGGGCGCCGGGCTGCGAGCGCGCAAACTGAGCACTGCGCGTGCGTGCCCGCGCGTGGGGCGGGGCCCTGGGTGCCGGGTGTCCCGCAGCCCCCTGGGACGCCGAGGATTTCGCGGGCGGAGGCCTGAGGAGCGGCGCGTGGGCGGGGCTGTGCAGCTGGGCCTGCGAAGGGAAGGCCGCGTGGAGGCCGGGCCAGGGGCGGGGCCGGCGGGGCGAGGCGGCCAGCTGGAGAGCCCTGCGCCCGGAGCTGCCCTGAGGCTCAGGCGAGCGGGACCGGGGGACCCGGGGCTGGCGGGCGGCCCGGGGCCGCGGGCGGCGGGAAGGAAGCAGGTGGGAGGGGAGGAGCGAGAGGGTCGCGGACGAGGCCGCCTCGTTGGTCCCTCGGCCTGCAGGCGCTGGTCCCCAGCGCGTTCCTGTTTGAGAGCGCCCTGAGGTAGTGCTTTGACCCAAAAAGGGAAAACGGTTGCAGGTCGAAGTTAATCTGACGAAGTGTAAAATTTCGGCTGCGTCGTAACCCGTGTGGTTATGAACCACATCTGAGATGTCGAGGCTGGTGCATTTATGGGTTTCCGTATCGTTTGGGGTCAGCGTCGGAGGCTCCACCGGGCCCGCGACTGCGAAGGGCCCGAGTGGAGGTCGGTGTTCGGCGCCCTTCCCAGCTGCAGGCCTGGCGCGGGGTGGGGTGTGGGGGGAGCGGGACAGAGGATGATGCTTTCTAGTTGATACCAGAGTTCCCAGCGGAGGATGCAGGAAAGGCTGTGAGGAGTCCAGCAGTAAGAGCGCCAGGACCCGGGGCCTGGCCAGGGAGAAAGTCAGGGGAGGGCTTGGTCCAGAGAGAGGGGATTGGAAAGGGCCTGTGAACTCGAGATGAAACCAGCGGCCCTGGTTAAGGACGCGACATCAGGGAAGTTCAAGTCAGCAACTGGTAAGAAATGGGAAGGATGGCAACCTAAAGTATACCACCTTTGGTAAACTGAAGCTTTGAGGGATACATGTTTACTTAGAACAAGCATCTCAGGATTAGAGGACACCCCAGAACTGAACCTTGGAACTACGGAAACAGCATATCTACTGAGTTGTTCATGGGTCCCGTTGGGGTTGGTTTACCGCTTATAAATTGTAGCAAAAGAACCTTAAAGAGAACCCCAGCCTTTCCCTTTCTTGTTGTTTAAGAAATTCTACCCAACACAGGGAACAGGAAGGATGTTGGTGAATGGAGGAGATACGAAATGAGTTGTGTATCAAAACACTTGTTTGCTTCCCTCAGACGATTTAAGATTAGGAGGGAAGAAGAGAACAGAACGTTTGAAGAGTACACGATCCTGTTTTCTATACATCAATACTTGGGACATTTCCCTAAAATGTAATTCCTTTTAATGGTATATTTAATTCTCCATGGACATTTCTATCCACATGAGAAATCAAGAATATGTATACACTTTACAATATTTACCTGCTTTGAGGCATTCAAGTCAATTTAGGTGGCAAAATTAGAATTCAGTACACAATAATACACAGTTTCACGCTTCATGCATTTGCATGTCATCCTTACACTAAGGCTAACCATCAGCTCGGTATCAGTCCAGCTTTAGTACACTTGCTGCCTAAGGGAGCTGCAACTTAAAGAAAAAGTTCTCTCCTTGAATTTCCAACCCCCACATTTCTACCCTCAAAGGCATTACTGCTGGGGTTTTTCACCTTTACACTATTTACGCTTTGGGCCAAATAATTGTCTGGTGTGAGGCTGTCCTTTGCGTGATGTATTTAGCACCATATTCCCTTGTATCCTGGTGACAACCAAAATTATCCAGGTATTGTCAGATGACCAGTAAGGGAGAAAAGTTACCTGCAGTCCAATTGAGATTCCCATTAAGAACCACGGGACAGGGCTGGGGATTTAGCTCGGTGGTTAGAGTGCTTGCCTTGCAAGCGCAACGCCCTGAGTTCGATTCCCCAGCACCAAAAAAAAAAAAAAAAAAAAAGAACCACGGGACTACAGAGTAAATAAAATCCATTTTCTTTAACTTGCTTTTTTTTTTTTTTTTGAGTGAGAGAAGTCTCAGGCTTGCCTAGAACACCTGGGCTCAAGCGGCGCTTCTGCCCCAGCCTCCCAGGTAGCTGGGACCACAGCTGTGTGCCACTGTTCCCAGCTATAACTTGGTTTTTAAGATCCTTCATTATCTGTTCCTGACCTTCCTGTCCTAGAATTTGACTTAGCCTAAAACAACCTCCAATGTAGGAATCATTTCTTTATCTTTTACATGGATTATCACCTAGTGTTGGACACTTTCAGGAATAGAAAAGCTTTAAAATCTTTACTTTGCTTGTAAGGTCATACCTCTATGATACCTTTCTGTTTAAAATTCTTATTTATCAAATCCAGTTCACACTCTTGGAGCTATAAAACAAAAAGTACTAGTTTTGGTGCTGGGGACCAAGTCGAGGGCCTCCTGCACACTACACAAGAGCTCTACCACTGAGCTACATCCCAAGCCTGAAAAAAAATTGCTTGGTATGATGGGGCATGCTTGTAATCTCAGCACTCAGGAGGCTGAAGCAGGAGGATCTTTGCGAGTTCAAGGCCAGCCTGAACTACATAGCGAGACCCTGTCTCAAAAGAAAAAAAAAATCCAAATATTGTATACAAGTGGTACCTTGGTTCACAAACTTAATTCTGTCCATGATTCTGGTCCCAAACTGAATTGGATGAGAACCAAGTCAAATGTCCCCATAAGGTCAACATTGAACCTAACCATTGAATTTGATTCATTTCTTGTCCTATGTGGTTTGTGACCAGAATTGTGGAAAGAATTGAATCATGAACCGAGGTCCAAGGTACCACTGTAGTTATATTTTTCTCACCAAATAGTCTTTCTCCGTCAATCCCAACCTCTGTCTCTCTCTTTCTCTGTCTGCCTGTCTCTCTTCAGTATGGGGATTCAGCCCAGAGCCTTAGAGTGCTGCATCCCCAGCCACTTTTCTTTTTTTATTCTGAAGTCTTAGGTTACTTCATTGCCTAGGCTGGGCTTCAACTTCCATCCTAGAGAGCTGGTAGAGGCATGCACCACTGCACCCAGCTCCAAATTATCTCTTAATATAGCCCCTGTTCTTCCAGCTTTTTCCCTGAAACATGGTTTGTAGAGCATCATGAACTTTTTTGGGGATTTGTTTGTTTTGGTGTTGGGGATTAAACCCGAGGCCTCAGGTCTGCTAAGTGTATGCTTAACCTCTGAATGATTCCCCCAGCCCCATGAGCTTTTTACTTTCCTCTGAACAATACGGAGCCTGAGAATCCTACTTAAAACATCCTACTCTGACTGGGCAGGGGTGGCACGTGCCTGTCATCCCAGCTACATGGGAGGCTGAGGCAGGAGGATTAGGAGTTCAAGACCAGTCTGGGCAATTTAGCAAGATCCTGTCTGGGAGAAAAAAAAAAAAAAAAGGTCAAAGAACTTACCGAAAAGTGAACACAGTATTCTGGATGCAGCTCACAGCACGTCAGCACACAGCACGCTGCACTGTTAGTTGCGTGCTTGTCCATCTTCCCTGACTCAGTTTGAAGACAAGAAGCAGGGCTCAGCCACTTAAATTGCATTCATTTTTGCGCTGCCAGCTCAGTGCCTGCAGTGCCTGGCCCTTAGCCCAAATGGCTTTAGTGTTCAAAAATTTTGATGGAATGTAGTATTTCCTTATTTCCTGTAACTTACTTTTTTTTTTCTTTTTTTTCCTGGTGTTAGGAATCTAACCCAGGGCCTCTGCCTCTACCACTGGAGCTACATTTCCAGCCCAACTCAGTATAATCTAAAATAGCATTCCTTTTCCTGTGGGGGCAGATACAGTACACTGTTGCCTTATATTAACTTTGTAATTAATAAACTGGTAAGTTTTGTACATCAGTGTCAAGAATCAGCAAACTTTTTGTAGAGGGCGATATAGTATTGTAGGCTTCATGGCCTATAGTCATAGTTACTGTGTCACTGTAGCACAAAAGCAGCTGTAGATCGTGTACAAACAGATGAGCAGAGCCATGTTCCAGTAAAGCTTTTTTTTTTCTGAGACAGAGTCTTGCTTTGTTGTCCAGGCTGGCCTTGATCTTACTATTACAGCCCAGGCTGGCCTCATCACAGCAATCTTCCTGCCTCAGCCTCCTGAGTGCTGGGATTACAGGGTGATGTGCACCACGACACCCAGCCATGATTGATATCTTATTCATTGCATCCCATCTTTCTAGCTCTCCCTTTCTTTTTTTCTTCTGCCTGCCTGCCTGCCTGCCTGGCTTGCTTGCTTGCTTGCTTGCTTCCTTCCTTCCTTCCTTCCTTCCTTCCTATACTAGGGATTGAAGCCAGGCCTTCAGCATACTAAGCAGTGCTCTACCACTGAGCTACCCTTCTAGCCTTGATCATTTATTTCTAGTGCCAGATCTAACGTCAAGTATATTAGCTGACTCCCAGCTCTGTGCTGGTGTATTGGTAAGCATACTTCTTTTTTTCAGTCAGGGTCTCACTATGTAATTCATCCTGGCCTTGAACTTACTGTATAGCCTACACTGGCCTCAAATTTGTGGTGATCCTCCTGCCTCAGCCTGTTGTGTGCTGGGTTTACAGGCATATACTACCAAACCAGGCTGTTTCTATTCTTTTTTTCTTCTTCTTCAGTCTTTTTCAGTTTGAGTTTTCTTTTGTTTGTTTTTGTTTTTTGAACAGGGTCTCAGTAGTGCTGGCTGGCCTTGAACTCACTACATAGCTCAGGCTATCCTTGAGTTTGTGGCACTCCTGTCTCAGCTTTTCAAATGCTGGGATTGCAGGCGTGTGCCACCACACCCGGAGAGAGTATTTTTTTTCCTTTTTTTTTTTTTTTTGGTGCTGGGGATTGAACTCAGGGCCTCATGCTTGCTAGGCAAGTGCTCTACCATTTGAGCTAAATCCCCAAACCCCAGCAAGACTTTTTATACTATTCCATTTTGCTCCTCTGTTGGCCTTTATCTTACTCCATTTTTTTTTTTTTGAGACAGGGTATTGCTATATAGTTCAGGTTGGCTTTCAACTCACTATGTAGCCCAAATTGGCCTCAAACTTGTGGCAGTCCTCCTGCCTCAGCCTCCTGAGTGCCGGGATTATGGGTGGAAGCCACCACACTGGCCACCTTTGTATTTATTCAGTTTAGGGTTCATGGAACTTCTTGTATTTTGGGAAAATTTCAACTATATCTCTTCATAAGTTTTTTCTGTATTATTCACTTTCTCTTCTCTTCTGGGACTCCAGTTACTTGTATTTCAGACTAGTTTGAAACTGTTTCACAGCTATGTGATTCTCTGTTCTGCTGTTGTTGTTTTTTTTTTTTCTGTTTCATTTTGGATCGTGTCTATTGTGCCCCCCCATCAGCTTTTCTCTTTTTTTTTTTTTTTTTTTTTTTTTTTTTTTTTTTTTTTTTTTTTTTTTTTTTTTTTTTTTTTTTTTTTTTTTTCCCCCCCTTCTTTTTTTTTTTTTTTTTTTTTTTTTTTCAGCTCTGTGGTTCAAACCCAAGGCTCCCAGATGCTTGGCTAGCACTGTGCTCCTGAGCTACACTCCCAGCCCCTGACCCATCTTCAAGTTCATTGATCCTAGCTCAACTAATGAATTTTTAATTTTAGATACTACATTTTTCAGTTCTAGAATTTCTATTTGGTTCTTTTCGAGTTTCCATATTTCTGCTAAAATGCTCTTTCTCTTCATCCATTGTGTCCATCTTTTTGCTAAATGCTGAGTAACAGGTTTACAGGTGCTAATATGGATTAGCTCCCGGCTGATTCCAGCAGTGGGGTCATCTGTAGATCTGCTTCTAATGCCTTTGTTGGATGTTGTGTTTGAAAGAACCATAGAGACTAAAATAGATAATGTTTCTCACCCCCTAATGAAAACACATCCTTTCCTTTGTCAGATAGCTAGGATGGGGGCCAAGTCGATTCTGTAGAAGTCGGAATTATGCTAGATTTAGACCAAGTTGAGATTTTAAATAATTTCTTTTTGTCTCTGGTCTCAGATAACAGAGAGTACTATCATCCCCGCCTTCCTCAGGGCTTTGGTGCCTGAGTACACAGGGCCGGAGAAGGCTTTCTTTGCTTTCAGCTGGTGCTGTCCCCTGTGAGGTCCCAGAAGTGCTGTTGTCGATCTTCTTGCAGTGGAGCTAAGTGGGGCTGAGTTGTGTGCAGCTGCCTCTAATTGGCGCTTCAGCTCTGCTCCCTGGAACTGTGACAAATGACAGGTGTAAAAAAAAAAAAATGACAGGTGTAATGCGGGCAAGGAGCTAGGTGCTAGTAGTATGAACTGTGTAATTCTGTGTACATGAGATTCAGGCAGAATGAATCTACAGAGATAGAAATAAGGACCGTGGTTACTTGGGAGCAGGGAGGAGGATGGGGGAGGGGAGCAGCACTACTTCTCAGGTGTTCTGCTTCTCCACCTAGACGTATTTACTTTGTGAAAGAAAAGCTGTATGCTTATGACTTGTGCCCTTTTCAAGATATATATTATACTTCAGTAACAAAGAAGAGACAAGTAGGAAACTTGGATCAAAAGCCAACAAACTAACCCCGTAAAGAGTTAAAAAGAAAATTCAAGCTATAGACTGGGAAAAGAGAGTTGCAGTACATACAAGAGAGAATTTTTATGCTTGCCTGGCATGTATGAGGGCTTGGTTTGATCTACAGCACTGTAAATACATACAAGCCGGTCGTGGTGGTGTGCGCCTGTAATCCCAGCACTCAGAGGCAGAGGCAGGAGGATGGCCATGAGTTCAAGGCCAGCATGAACTACACTGCAAGACCCTATCTCCAAAAAAAAAAAAAAACATACATACATGCTTAAAAGCCCTACAAGCCAAAAAGAAAAGGACCAAAAAGGTAATTTAAAACACACACACACACACACACACACACACACACACACACAGCTAAATAACTAAAAGAGACAATCTAGCTGGGTGTGCTAGTACATACCTGTAATCCCAGCACTCTGGGAGGCTGAGGCAGGAGGATCACAAGTTTAAGCCCAACCTGGCCAATTTAGTGAAACTCTGTCTAGGAAGACAAAAAAAAAATGGGGATGTAGGTCAGTGTGAAAGCCCTGCATTCAGTCCTTGGTACAGGGGCTGGGGAAGGGGGGAAGGACAACTCAGTAGAAAAATGGGAAAAAGCAAGTAACTCAAGAGGCCCTGAAATGGCCTATAACCATTGGAAATACTATTCAGCTTCACCAACAGTCATGGAAATATAAGTTGAAACCTTACTGAGATACTATTTCATACCAGTGAGTTTGGCTACAGCTCAAATGTCTAAAAGTAGTAAGTTGATCAGAATATTCCTAAGCAGAAACTCTCATACCCTGCTGATAGCAGTGTAATTTGTTATAATTTAGAGGGCAAATTGACCAGTTAATGACTTGAAGGTATTCAGATTCTAAGGTTCTGCAGTTTTGCTTCCATATGGATTTTTTTTTTTTCTTTTTTGAGACAGGGTCTTGCTATGTAGTCCAAGCTGGCCTTGAATTCCCAGTGATCTTCCTGCCTCAGCCTCCAAAGTGCTGGGATTACAGGCATGCACCACCACACCTGGCTGTGTATCTTCTTTTTTAAATAAAGGTTCTCACCAGACATGGTGGCTATGTAGATTCTTTTTTTTTTTTTTTTATAAAGACTCTTGCCAGGCCTGGTGGCATGTGCCTGTAATCCTAACACTTGGGAGGCTGAGGCAAGAGGATTGCTGGGAATTCTAGACCAACCTGGGCTACATAGTGAGTTCAAGGTCAGCCTGAACTACATAGCGAGACCTTGTCCCAGAAAAATAAATAAATAAAAAAATAAAAACTCTCCCACATGTGTTCAAAGATTGCAAATTTGTTATGATAGCAAAAAATTAGAAACAGACCTAATGTCCATAGGGAAACAGAAACACCTCAGGCAGTTAACGTGAATAAATACGTTTACACGTATCAATATGATAAACTCTCAGAATCAATACTGCATGAAAAAACCAAATACCAACAGGATATGGACACTGTGGACACATCTAAAGTGTAAAAGACCAACGCATGTCTTCATGGATACATACAGGGTGTGAGTGTAAACTCAGGAGCAATAGTCATCAACTGCAGAATAGCTGTTACATCTGGGCAAGGAAGAATATTGGATAGGGCCAGTGAAGGGGTACTTATTTCTCAAAAACAAGAGAAAATCCTAAAGCAAATATGGTAAAATGTTAGCATTTATTAAATCTTGGAAATAGATACATAATGGTTGAGCATGTGTAGTATTCTCTGTACTTTTTGTTAGTTTAGTTGAAATAGTTTCTTTGGGGGGATGAGCATTGAGATAGGGTCTTGCTATGTAGTTCAAGTTGGTTTGCAACTCACTGTGTGGCTGAGATTGGTCTCAAACTACCAAGGATCCTCCTGCCTCAGCCTTTCAATTGGTGGGATTAGTGATGTTCACAACCATGCTGTCTTAGTTACTTTTCTTTCTGCTGAGACAAAATACCCAACACCCAAAGTTAAAGGAAGAAAGGTTTATTGTAGCTCACAGTTTGTAGAGGTTTCAGTTCATAGTTGGCTGGATCCAAGGCAGGGTGGCATGGCAGACAAGCATTGTAGAGGAGAAACAGTTCCTGAGGGCAGGCAGAATGCAGCAAGGCAAGCAAGCAAAGGGACCTAAGCAGCTTCTTTCTGTGCCTTATACCTTATCCAGGCTGCCAGGATTAGGGCAATGCCAAACCAGTCAGTGGATCCATTTAGTAATCACATGCCCTTGATCCCAGCATCACATACTCTACATTCAGCCACCCCTCAAAAAGCCCAATCTATGACCGCATGAGGCTTTGGGGGCACATCTAGACACAAACCATAACACATACCCAGAAAATAGTTTTATTTTTATTTCTTTATTTGTATATGTTTTGGTCTTTTTGAAATAGGGTTTTGCTATGCAGTTCAGGCTGGCTTTGAAATCACTTTGTAGACCAGACTGGCCTCAAACTTGTGGCAGTCCTCCTGCCTTAGCCTCCCAAGTGCTTAGATTATAGCCATTGGCCACCACACCTGGCCTATTTATTGATTTGGTTTTTTGAGACAGGGTCTTGCTGTATAGTTCAGACTGGCTCTGATCTCACTGTGTAACTCAGGCAGGCTTCAGATTTGTGGCGATCCTCATCTCAGCCTCCCAAGTGCTGGGATTACAGGTATTCACCACCATGCCCGACTTCCCTTAATTTTTTATAAAGCTTTCCTGGTCACTTGGTATCTGTGTCACCATTAGGTCAAATAGGATGGTGACAAGATCTAATCAGATCCTTTCTCCTCCACCTTACCCTCCAAGCTCTACAGTAGGGCTTTCGAGGTTCAAGGCCCTTTTTATTTTTATTTTTTAATTTTAATTTTTGGGTGCTGGGGATGGAATTCAGGGCTTTGTGCTTGCTAGGCAAGTGCTGTACCACTGAGCTAAATCCCCAACTCCTCAAGGCCCTTTTTATGAAACTGTAACCCTCCAACAGAAATGTGCTGAAGTCTCTTATCCAAGTGACTCATTCAGAGTTTTAAAAGAAGTGAAAGTTATCCTTCTCCCCTCCTCTCTTCTTCCTCCCTCTCTCCCCTTCCTTCTTTCCTTCCTTCCTTCCTCCCTCCCTCTCTCCCTCTCCCTCTCCCTCTCCCTCTCCCTCTCCCTCTCTTTCTCTTTTGTGGTCCTAGGGATTGAACCTGGGTCTCACACGTATAGTACTAAGCAAATGCTCTACTACTGAATAACATCCCAGTCTGGTATCCTTTCTACAGTGCTTGGGCCTAACACCTGGCTCCAGTGACAGCTAAATTGTCCAGGCTAACCTCAAACATGTGATCCTCCTACCTTAGCCTCCTGAATAACTGAGATTTCAGGCATGTATGTGCTATTGCTCCTGGCTGTTATCTCTTCACATTCCTGTCCAAAAAATGATAATAGTCAAGTGTGGTGGCACATGCCTGCATTCTCAGCAACCAGATGGGCCAAGACAGGAGGATCGCTTGAACCTACAAGTTTAAGAGCAGTTTGGGCAACATTGCAAGACCCCATCTCAATAAAAATAAATTTTATAATTTTTTTTTTTTTTTGGTGTTTTGAGACAGTCTGGCCACGCAGTTCAGGCTGTCTTTGAACTTGTGCCAAACCTCCTGCCTCATCCTCCTGAGTGCTGGGATTACAATTTGTCACCATGCCCTGCAATATAGTATACCTTTTAAGATGCAAATAATATTGTTTGACACTTTAATCGAAAGGTATGAATAAAGAATCACAAAATCTGTTGTTATCCTCCAGGTTATTTTCAGGAATTAACTGTGAAATATTTTTTAATCTTACCTGCTAATTCATATCACTCTAGTTTAACTGTTTCCATATAATTGAGGACTTAATTTTAGAAGCTGAAAGATGGTGTCAGTTCCAGTAGTCAGAGTTGTTTTTATTTTGTTTCTGAGGAGAGAGGTGGCAATTGTCCTGCTACAGTTTATCCCTGGGAGAAGTCAGAAGTTTACTTAGGTAAATAAACACTCCAGTGTCCCTCCCACTTGTTGAATGGCTTGGTGGTTAAACTGTGTGCTAGGCAACAGACTTTGCTTCTTCCTTTTCTTAGATCAAGTTTAGGGAATCAAAAATTTGCTTTTTTGTTTTTTTTTTTTTTAATTTGCAGGTTAAACACTAAGATGAAAAAAGCTGATCTCTGTTTGAGCTCCGAAGGGGCTGAAGTGATTTTAGCCACGTCAAGCGATGAGAAGCACCCACCTGAAAACATCATCGATGGGTGAGCTCGCCTGTGCTGTCTTTCTCAGAGACTTGACCTCGGGATGGGCATGAGCACTGGAGGTGGGCCTGGTAGACAGCAGGGCCAATGTCGGGGGAGCCAGGGTAGTTCATGGTGTCTATATTTGCTATCATTCCTGGAACTAATTCAGGTGTTAATATTTAAATTTTTCAGTCTTTTCTCTATAATGCCTAAACTGATCCCTTTGTACAAATAGGTTTTAAACATATTGTTGTTTTTGTTGTTATTCTTATAGTGCTGGGCCTTGAACCCAGGGCCTTGCTCGTTTTAAGCAAATGCTATACCACTGATCTACATCCCCACTCAATAGGTTTTTTAAATAAGTGGTTTACCAAGACAGAAACTCTGACAACAGCTGATTTTAAGGAAGTATAAAGTTTAATGTCCAGTTTTGGTTTTATTCCAGTCTTTTCTTAGAAATAAGAATATATACATTGTGACTTCCCATCTCCTGCCTATTTCCTTACTAGTCTAAGCAACATCTTTGCCGAACTGAAATGCTTCACTTCCTGCTATTTGCTTCTCAGTGTCTTGATATTGTTCCAGTTTCCACTCTTCCTAAGACGAGAAGCTGTACTAGGGAGAGAGAGTCTCAGACTTTCAATTCCAAGAAAAAGTGGTTAATAGAAAAACACTTGGCTGGGGATTTAGCACAGTGGTTAGATAAGCCAGTGCCTACCAAGTGCGAGGCCGAATTTGATCCCTGGCACCAGGGAAAAAACAAAACAAAACAAAAAACCTCCTTTTTTGATCATCCTGGCTTATTTTCTTATTCTCTTCTTGGTACATGTACAGTGACCAGAGTTTGACTTGTAGATTCATACCGCTTTAGAACTGGATGAATTTATAAATTCATCTTGTCTAAATGCTTTATTATATTTGGGGGGGGGGTTGGCCATAGGAATTGAACCCAGGGCCTGGCACACACTAGGCAAGTGCTTTACCGCTGAGCTATTTCCCAGGCCAAAACCCTGTGTTTTAGACTTGTGGTCAGAGAGCTCTAAATGCACCAATTACTAGCTTTAATTACTGAAGGCTGAGCCAGCTGTAAGATTAAAGATTGCATGATCTTCGGGCTCTGTT
>PVJO010033198.1:0-12358 GCA_004026905.1 Hystrix cristata
ACATACTCTTAAGTGAAATAAATCGGACACTCATGAGCACACATCAAATTGTTTCTCTGATATGAGAGACCATAATTGTAAATAAGGACAAAGAGGTGTAATAGATATTATATAAAAGGAGGATGGTGAGCAGAGGAGAGAAGTACTAGAAAGAAAGAAGGGGAAAAGCAGAAAGGCAACAGGGGAAAAAGAGGGGAAAAGGAAAATATGGAAAATGATAAATGAACCTGTTGTAAATAGGGAGGGAGGGTGCAGAGGGGAGGGGGGGAGAGGGGGGAGAACCAAGATACATCATGTATAGGTACAGAATTAATGTAATGAATGTGACCATTGTATGTAGAATGTACCAATACATGTTCTTGGTTTAAAATAAAATTAAAAAAAAAAATTTTTTCCCATTGTATAGGGCGTCTCTTCACCCTATTGGTTGTTTCCTTTGCTGTTCAGGATCCTTTTTAATTTGATATGATCCCATTTGTTGATTACCGATGCTATTTCTTATGCCATTGGCTTTCTGTTCAGAAAGTCTTTGCTTCTGTAATTTTAAATTATATATATATATATATATATATATATATATATATATATATATATGAGTGTGTACATGTAATTAGACAAGGAAGAACTCTAGCCAATTACAGTAGAATCCAAGAAAAAGAAAGACGTTAGACCCATTGAGCCTGGTCCTTAACTGAGGGATCTAAGGACCCCATATTTCTCAGGAGGATGTCTGTCTACGTGAGGTTGTAGTTCTCATAGTCTCTACTATTTACTTTGTTATGTGTGCTTTCTTCCATACTGATTGTATTCACAGTTGATTACCATTTAAATTTTAATACATTTGTATCTTTGGTTTACCCAGCCAAGGATACTCTTTGAAAAGAGATATATCCTTTTTTTCTTTTTCTATTATAGAGTTAAAAATACCAAAAAAAAAAAAAAGGGTCCTTGGAATTTACTTGAAGAAATTTGGGGAAAAAAAAAAATACAACTGTGAAGCAGAGAAGGTGAGGTGGAGCTTTAAAATTAGGACCTTTAAAACTACCTATGTGTCTAGATCCCTAGTGCTGACATAGCCACTGCCACCCCTGGCTGGGAGGTCTCAACTCAACTGATCTTTCAACTTTCTCTGGGTCTGCTACTGGGCTACAGGGCTAAATGTACACATGCTATTTCCCGGACTTTGTTCTACAACTCCTACAAATATGATCGCATCTGTAGCGAGCTCTCAATTTGACCAAAGTTTGAATAAATGCATTTTTCCATTTTATATTGAATAAATAAAGCCAGATATTTGGGAAACCATATTCATGTCTTTGTTTGGGTCCTTGTAACGATTGGATTTGATTATTATTCAGTCTGATTTCAGTTTACACATTTTTGAACCCAGAATCCAGGTAAAACAATCATTTTAGAGTGAAAATCACTAGGTTGTTTCATAGTAAGTAGGCATTAATAAAATTTTCTTCTTGACATAAAACTAATTCAAAACATTAGAGATATTCAACTCTTTTATATCACCTAGATTAATTAAAGAATTAATTTCCTAAAGGAAAAATGACAATAAAAAGTAACATTGCTTATGACATTCCACAGTTTTCTTTTTATGGAGATATATTATTTTTGTAATATTATTTTATTTTAAAACAGCTCATAAATATTTATGCTTTATACTTTATGCTTTATTATATTGCTTTTAAATTATTTATTACAGCATTGCAAATGTAACTTCCATTCTACTCATATTTATTCTGATAGTTAAAACAAGCAGATTTATTTGTTCAGTGTAAATAGGGCTTTATGGATTTACAGGGCAGGATTTTATGTTAATCTCTCATACTGAATACATGTTTTTTCCACCAGTAGCTGTCTCTCTGTCTAGAAAGGATTTAGTCCTATGAGAAAATCATCAAAATCCCTATAACATGTATACATGAAAAATGAAATCAGAGCACTGCACCAGTAATAGGTGGTTAGTAAATGTGGAAGCCTTTCATACCCAGTGCTTCCTTGGAAGACAAGAAAGAAGACACTGGTTACATTTACTGCTGCTTTTATTTTGACCTGGAGATAGCAGTAAATACTAGAATAAACACAGCCTGAAGTAGCAGAATGTCTTTGCTCCTGATCCTGGGAGGCAGACTTGGCTTAAAACGTAGCGACGTATTTTTACAATTCACACCTTCAGTCTTGAAAGAAATGATGGGCAGGCTGTCGGGATAAAGAAGGGAGCAGAGAAGTAGAGCCTACTACTGTCCCCCCAAACACAAACCCACATAAATAATGACAAGTGTTTGTTGATAAAAACAAATGCTCATTGCCTCTACGTAGATATAATTTTTATTAACTTAATTTATGCTTTCAATTATTTGATGCCTCAAAGAAGCCATAGGCCACATCTGGAGAAAATGACACTGAAATGTGGCCCGCCGATGTCAGTGGCTGAGCCTGAAATGATTGTAGACTGTAAATAATAGTTGCTCTGGGGGCAGCAATTATGGAGTCAGAAAGGAGGATGGGGCTTGATGTGAGTCTCATAGTGGAGTTGAAAGTCTTCCTGTACGGAGCTTTATTGGCAAAGGAAAGACTCAAAAATCTCATACATGACTATACACGGTCAGAAAAGGTCATATATACAGTCATAAAAACCCATAGGTATAGAAATTATTCTTCCAAAAGAATAGGCACTTTTTAAGAAAAACAGATATATGTGCCTCCTACGAAAACAGGGATAATCACACTTCTGAGTAATGTACGATGTTAGGGATTTGCTATATAAGATGTCCCATCAAATAATATGACTGGTCACAATTTATTCTAGAAAATAGATGCCTTAAGTATATGGAGGTTTCAAAACTAATTATTCGACCATAGAAAGGGTCAATTGGTACTTTTTATTTTCCCCTTTTCTAGACTGTAATTAATTGCTATTACTTCCTTTCTTTCCTGCTCAGTATTTAATACCACAGTGAACATACACAAATTTTATGAATCTATGTGTTGGGAAGGTTGGAAGATATAACTCCTTTTGGCTGATTGGATTCTTCTTTCTTGGGCGTCATCTCCACCTCAACCACTACTGCCTTCATACTTATTTTTTTGAAACATTCGTTAAAATATTACCTCTTGTAACTAAGTGTTTGGCGTCCTTTAAATGTTTTCTTTAAGATGAGTGCACTGGCCTACCTTCCTTCTAGCCCTTCTGCACAAAACATGAAATGCAAGTGTCAGCAGATAAAAAGTTAAGTGGGACACAAGGGAAAACAAAGTTGTATTTTACCCTCAGTGCAAAATAAATGTATAAGAGTAGCAGGAGGTTGCTGGAGTTAAAAACAGCATTTAAAATAGAAAGATTGATGGAAAGATACAGTGAATGTTTAACTTTCAGACAATATTGGAGTAGAAGACATATTGCCATTAATATCCCTGTAAATAGTCCCTCTCACACTTCGAACACGCTTATCTCACAGTTCAAAAGCAGGTCTGGAAGTCCTCTTTCTTATCGTTAGTTGTGCTGTTCTGGCTGCCTCAATGTCCTGAGGTGACTGAAAACATTTCTGGTTCATCGTCATTTTGGCTTTGGAGAAGAGTCAGAAGGTCCGTGGTGCCTGCCAGATCTGGCCAGCAAGGGTAATGAGGACACTTAGGTTTGTACAAGCCACCTTTCTGTTGGATGGCACTTAGCAGGAATACACACCATATTTTTCATCGCATATCATAAATTCTCAGGAAAGCGGACTCCAGAACTGCTTCAGAAAGTGGCAAGAATGATAATATAACTGTGCTCAAAGTTGGGAGAATATTCTGAGTGAGATTAGTGGAAATGTTTCTTGTACTGAAATAAATTTTTAAAATGTAAGGGCTGGGGATTTAGCTCAGTGGTTAGAGTGATTGCCTAGCAAGCACAAGGCCCTGAGTTCGATCCCCAGCACACACACACACACACACACACACACACACACACACACACACACACACACTGCATATCTTGATTACGCCTCATAAATTAAGTTAAAGTAATTCATGTAACTGGATAGAGCAAGGCCAGGTGCATTTCAAGCTCTTTGTATTTTGTTTACATTTTAAACTTTGCTATTAACATTATCATCTTTGTTAATTATCATTAGTTTTACATGGCTAATTTATAAGTTCTTGTGGTTTATTACTAAGCCTGTATTTTTCTTATAAAAATAAATTTTAATTTATTAATCAATAAATCTTATTTTCAAATTAAACTTTTGTGTTTGTTATACAAAGTTGCTTACAAAATTGATTCTTCCATTAATTGCTACATGAGTTGTTTAAAGAGCATATTCCTAAAGTAATTTTCTCTCCTCCTCCCTTACATGATATTCAATTTATCCACTGGAGAACGGCTGGTATCTACATTTCATTAAATTCTGTGCAATCTGAGAATTATCGTAGCTATCCAAAATAGTAGCTTAAAAGAATATAGTTGTGTATTTCTTAATTAAATACAAACAAAATATGCATTCTGGAAAACTAAAGGAAACTTTCATGCTTATGATAAAGTTGTTTTAGTTTTAACCTGCAATAAAGGCTAACCTAGCTAAAATTTAACTATCTAATACTAAAATTATCAGAGTTTGTATTTAATTATTAAAATCATGGATTTTTAACTTTCAGAACTTTTCATCTGCATTAAAAGTCTAGTGTTATTACTTATTCTAAAATTCACTTTTACCTATGAAATTGGGATCCACAACCAAATAAAGGTGATTTTTACTGAAAATCATAGGAGAATACATTCAGCCTTGCCAGCCTTTGATTTAGGAGTAGAATTTTTTTTCTTACATGAGGGAATATCAGCCAGCATAATTAGAATTTACATTTTATGTTAGTGTAAATTCATATTATAAAGCTAATGGCTTGGTAAACCAATTATTCTTCCTCTTCCAAAATCATTTCCTTTCTAAATGACACCCACTATTTAAAACCTAACAGGATGTCTGATTCTTATGAAGAAGAGAAAACATGATTTTTTTTGTTTGTATTGGAGAAGACGTTCAGTAATGTTGTGGGCCAAATGCTATGAACCTCAAAACAGGCAGCGGACCCCCACATAAGCATCTATAAAGCAATTGGGAGCCCAACATGCACCATGACTCACCCAAAGTAGTTTATTATAGAGAAAACTCAAACCATAATATCTGAAGTTCATCTCTCCGTCCAAAAGAACCAGGCCAAAGTAAACCTAATTAATTTTAATTATTTCTTCATGTGCTTTGAATCACAGCCAAACATTTGCTTGTACTAATTCTCAACACGGGGTAGTGACTGTGTTCTGCTAATATGTATTGCCACTACATATTTCTCAATGTTCTCTGTGTACTAAATTCATAACAAATATTGATTTTTAATGAATTTTTAAGGAAAGATTATATTGCAAAATTAACATTAGAAATCCCTAATGTTGGCAGTAAGCATTTTTCATAGAGAACGATCTCTCTCATAGATTCGAATGTCTTTCTCCACTAAAAATCACACAAACCTAATTCAACTCATGATCACTTCGTGAGAGCACAACAAACATTTATGACCTTTCCCAGCAAGAGCTCTTCTTTGGGTATTATTCTCTTCCCTACCCCAGTGCAGTATTGTCTCCTTGTACTTATGGTGACCTTGTGGTACATCTCAAAAGCACTTACTTCTTTATCATCATTCTTCTTGGTTCTTGCTTTTCAATGCCAACCTCCAATTCCCCCCCATTGTCCCAACACTTACCTAACTCGTTATAGAATATATGTCCTGGGGGAAGACTAACTAAAGTTGTCCATTAAATAGCCCACTTGAGGTTTTAACATCATACACAAATATGCCCAACAACCAATGAATGGCTAAAGAAGATGTGGTTTTTCTGCACAATGGAGTACTATACCGCCATAAAAAAGGACAAACTAGAGTCATTTGTATGTAAATGGATGTTCCTTGAGAACATACTACTAAGTGAAATAAATCAGACACTCGTGAATACACATCGAATTGTTTCTCTAATATGAGAAACCATAAGTGTAAATAGGACAAAGAGGTGTAACAGATATAATAGGAAGATAATATACAAAGGAGAGGAAAACTGGAAAGAGAGAAGGGGGAAAAGCAGGAAGGGAAATAAAGGAAAGAAAGGGGAAAGGGAATTCATGGAGAAATGTGAATAAACCTGCCGTAAATAGAGATGGAGGGGAGAGAGGGGGAGGGGTGGGGAAGAGGGGGAAGGACCAAGATGCATCATGTACAGGTACAAAGCGAATGGGATGAATGTAAACATTATGTGTGCATTGTACCAATACATGTCCTTGGTTAAAAAATAAAATAAAAACAAAAACAAAAACAAAACAAAACAAAAAAAAACTCGAATAAAATATTTTTAACACCATTTCAATTTGTGCTAAAAATAATATATAAAGAATCTGCTTTTGTTCTGAATGTTGAAATAAATGTGTTTTAACATAAAAAGGGTGATTGACATTAGTTTTTAAAGTAAATTCTATTTTTTTCAGATTCACTTTTAAGCGAGAATGTACCTTGCATAGTACCTATTTCTAACCTAGGCTTTTAAACAATATTTTGAGAGAAATACGTATTATTTACTGCTCCTCTATTCTTAAAACTTTTGGCATAATAATTACTGTAAAAGACAAGCATTATTAACCTATTAAATTGTATAGTTACCTGGGACAATTTTTAGCTCAAAAAATGTCCCAGTATAATATATTTTATACCCTGACCAATGGAATCTAATTAAGTCATGCTTCTCTTTTAAATAATTTATTTAAATTCAATTTAATTTTGTAGGCCGTTTTACCTTCAGCTTCTTTTTAAGAGAGGAGAATAAAATTTGAAAGACTAGGCATCTGACTACCTCTATATACTTCAAAGCAAAAAGGCCCTAACCTACTAAACTAGTCAATAAAGTTATTCTCTGGGGCCAAAGAAGCTCTGTGATTGCTAAGTGGAATAAATTTAAGAGAGGTCAGATGAAGGAAAATGAATCATTTCACAGATATTAAAGTGTACATTTAAATTAACCTGAATTAATAAAAAATTACATGGAAATTTCATTTTTAAATGTTATTCCTCTTAAGGATAAACTTCTTCAATTCAGCATATGTAAAAATCTCTTTCTACAGTGAAGTAGTTAAATATTATGGGCCATTTGGTCTGCTAACCCTGATAAAGGATGTCATCCTTACAGAGAGGGAATCATCAAATGGTTGGTTCCGTCAGAACCTCAATCTGACAGAAGTTAATGCTTCAAATCTTTATCGTTTTGTGATGTGTTTGGAAGCCTTCGGGATACTGACACTATTGCTCTCGGCCAGTTTGCATGCACAGTGACTATCTGGGACTAGTAAACGAGGTCTTCATTTTTAAAAATGCGCTATTCTGAGAAGAGAGAACTAAAAACTTTTCACTAAAAGGACCAAGGTAGAGTTAGCGGAACGACTCAGATGTGGAAATTGCAGATGCAAGACTTGAGTGGAATTTCCAGCTCTGCCAAAAATAAATAAATTAATTAAATAAATGAAAAATGAAGAGTACATTGTTCTGGAAGTAGTGAGTTCCTTGCCATATAAACTAACCAAATTGTGGCAAATGGTGTCTTTAACACACTGATGCATAAGTAACCAGGTGAAGGTTTAAAGAATGCATATCCTGGTCCTCAGTTAAAAATCTAATGGGTATAAATCTGTAGGGGCCGGATCCAGGGTTAGAATCAATAAAATCTGTCTAGATGATTCCAGTGTGTTCTATAAACAATGTTGAACAATACCCAATTTAGGTAATTGTCCTTTCTTAAAATTAGAAATGTAAAAATGTTCCCACCTCACTCCATAAGTAAGCTACATTTAAATTATACCATAATTACAAAACTCTACATTACAGTTTATACCAATTTAGTTTTTCTCATTCCAACCACATCTCCTCCTGACCAGAGAGGCCAAGTGAAACCCGATCTTTCTAGAAGAGAAGACTTTTGAGTTCAGGCTGTGACTGTTTTCATTCCAAAACACAGTAACTATGACAGAGAACCTACCAGATGCCAGGTCCTGTTCTCATCCACTTCCTGACACCCTGGAGAGACTGCTGGATAAACTCTTGCCCCCATTTCTAAACTCTTCTCTGTCCTCGGCACTCAGCCTGGGGCAGAGTCAATTGCATTAACAACAATAAAGAATTTTGATTCAAAAACTCCACTTGCTGAAACGAGGAAAATATATTGTGAGGGGGACAACCCAGACACGGGCAGATGCCCCGCATCTTTGGGGACATCTCCAAGCAGGACAGGCGACCCGTGTCTTGCCTGTGTCCCTGCACAGCAGAGGGTACCAATGAGACAACAGCGTTTTTTACCTTGGCTCAGTACAGCATGTACCTTTCTTTAATGCATCTGTCAAAATAATTTGCAGATTCTTTAACATTTAGAATATTTGTGATGAAAACTGAGAAACATTCCAAACCTACCACCAAGCGAAGTGGAATGAAGAGTGTTGCAAATGACTTTGCCGGAGGAAAGACAGTAAAGATATGGTGCTGTGACATAAGACATGGCCCTCTGCAGACACGGAAGTGACTTCTCACTTAGCTGTCTGCACCAACATGCTGGTCGATACACTGCTACTTATAAGAGGTTTATTCCATGAATAAGGGCCGCGAGTTGTTCACCTTGATGTTACACTATGCGTCTCGGGATTCTAGTTGTTATTCATTCAACCAGTCATGTCAGACCCACTCAGTTTGAAAAGATTTGCCTCAATGAGATCTTGAATTCTCACCTCAGACCTCTGCGTTATTTACACCAATCAGTTTCCTCATTCCAACCTTACATCATCTTCTTGACTTGTGCTTCCCTGGTCTTTTCTTCCTTGCTAGATGCAGCTCTTGCTGGTCACCCATGACCTCAGCTCACAAGGCAGCTCTAGACGATGTGGACAAGCAGCCACTAGGAACCCGAAGAAAGACCATGAGGCAAAGTTTAGATTTCAGTCAAAGGACGTCAAAGGATGCAAGACTGGAAGTGTCGCATGCAGGTCTGCGGTCAGCACGGCATTTCTTTATAATTTCCCATTTCTGTAGGCTGTCACACCATAAGCGTGAACTTCTAGAATATGGAGACAGCAGTTCACTCTTGTTGGCCTCTTATGTTAATACACGGTAACCAATTATTCTTTACTACCTGTGGATGGCAGTAAGAGTAGCAAGAACTCCAAGGGGTAGTCAAAGTGTATTCCCATTCCTTTGGGAGGAAAGGTCCATGGATATTAGTAAAACATTTCACCCAGCCCCTGCCATCCAATATCTGTTTCTAAATGGAAATGAGGATCTATTTTAATTGCTCCATCAACTCTGATTTTTTTTTCAGATGACCTGTTATAAATTATTATCAAGAGTGAGCAGACCTATATTTAGCTTTTGGTTCTGCTTGGTGTAAAAAATTGTATACCATAATTCGATTTTTTAGGAACTTCCTCCAAACCTTGAATGGATAAAGTAATTTTGCAGTTCAATTATTAGTTTAGATAATATGCATAAATGTATCACATATTTTATATGTATATGCCTGCCTTTACATGGATTAGAGCGCATTGGCAAATAGCTATTTATTTAGAGTTTGTTTGTCATGAAATGTTAATAAATGCAGAAAATAGCTTTCCTTTCTATAAACTATTTCTAAGAATTCTTGCTCTCAATATCTGCCAACATTTAAAAAATTGTTTTCATTTTGCCATCACTAAGGAAAAAAAACCAGAGTTTAAAGCTTAAATCTGTCGCTTTTTGGCTTTGTAACATCTCTAGCAGATGGAATTCAAGTGACTGAAGTAAAGATCCGTGTATCTCTGGAATTTTGTTTTGATCCTACTCACCAGGGGGTTTGTATTTAGACCTTAGAATTATTAAATGAGATTGAACTGATTAGCTATTAGCAAGAAAAATTCGTCCTCCCTGGCAGATCTTCTGTGCCCCAAATTGCTTGCTACTCTGTAAGCATTTGCTTCATTAAATATTTATTGAGTGCCTCTTTTTTTGTGTTGGTGGGTTTCTGTAATTCTGTATCACAGTCAGTGAGTTCCCTAACTTCTGATCCATTTGAGCAAAAAGAGCATTCGACAAAAAAGAGAAGATCACACACACACACACACACGCGCACGCGTGCGGACGCACGTATGCACATGCACACACAAATAAGACTTTCCTAACAAGTTGCTTGAAATGTAAATATCGGGGCCTTTCCGTATGTTGTGGCCTCCTTTATTTAACCTCACTCCTGCTTTCAGTCACCAAGTCTTTGTTCCTGGCACACTTATATATTTGATATCTGTATTCCACCTTCCATATCACTTCATGCTGGTTTCCATTGCCCTTGCCTCATGGTGTCAGATTTTAGGGCGCTGTCTTTTTTTTTTGTTGTTTATAATTTTTATTTTTATTAGTACTTATCTACAGTACATAATAATTCCATTCCTCTGGGCACTTGCTGCAGGGACTTAACACATCTCAGTTTCTTTTTCATCCCTGCCCCTTGTCTCCCTTCCACCTCACCACATCTCTTGGTCCTCTTCCCTTTCGAAAAAGATCTAGCTCTTCCTCACATCCCTCACAGAAGTCAATAGCATGCACAGTGCATAGTGTTTATCAAATATTTATTTTATAAAAAGAAAGCTGAGGTAAGAAAGTAGAAAGACTTAAAGTGATACTGAGGGAATTCAGAAAATATGTTTTTTACACATACTGTCTCCGGGATTAGGGATGTACAGACATAGCTAACTTTATCGGTACTTGGGAAGGGACAGTGAATTTTCATCACACACAAAAAAGAAAACTGTCTTGAATAGAAATATGAAACATTTTAAACCACAGAATTGCTAAATGACAGCAGGGATTCAGACTCAGGTCTCTACACCTTACTCCCTGCTCAAATAATGTTTGTTATTTGTCTTCTGCCAATAAGGAAATGGCAAATTATTTTTGAATTAACATCTGTATTTTAGTATTTTTCATACAGCAACTATGTGCGTGTCTGGAACAACACACATGACATTAAAATCAGTGAGTCAGGAGACTAGTGCAGTGACCACAGGGATTGTAAATTGTTCCCATGTTAGGGTAACAGCATAATTAAAGGAAGAAGTAACTTTTGCTATAAATTATATTGCGACTTACGGTATATTTCTGAGAAATTGCTGGTTCTTTTTCCACTCCAGAGAAAGAAAATATTTTTAAAGAAAAGAATCAGCTTCTGGAAAACTTAGGTCAAATACAAACTCCAGGGTATTTCTAAAAATCGATGATGCTGTTACTCTTGTTTAGGAAATGGGCTGCGACGGGAAGCCGGTTTTGACAGCCCCGTTGCTCTTCTGTGCTCCAGAGTAATCCATCAAGGTAGCCGTAAGCAAGGAACTTAGAGCTTTGTTTATTCCAGTTATGTCAGTGGACAGCAAGCCCCTCAGTAGCCAATAAGGATAAGAAAATTCAAGTCCGAAGATTGAACGGAAACATTCTCTGGCAAGATTCTCTGTACGTCTCTTTGAAAAACTACCACTGACCAGGACACCTCTAAGCACAATTGTTACCAGACTTCAAGACACGTTAGATGAAAGGCTCAGGGAACCTAACCCGGCCCCCGTTCCATGCACCCAGACACTTGCTTCTAACACATCCATCTCCCATTGAGTAAAAGCGCTCTTTTTTTTTTTTTTTTTTTGTGGTGCCGGGGATCGAACTCAGGCCCTTGTGCTTGCAAGGCAAGCGCTCTAATCACTGAGCTAAATCCCCAGCCCAAAAGCACCTTTTAAACGAGAGCATGTTCATGGCCAAGCTCAGCTGATCCTAATAAAGATGGAAGCTAAAAAAAGGCTCACAATGGTGTGAGGCAATCTGACAGCTATAAATTAGCGATCAAAAATTTTGTGAGGAGGAATTACAGTCGTCACACCATCAAAGCACCTGTCCAAGAACAGAAAGGATACTCTATACGATGTTACACAGAGGGAAGGCAATAATTTACAACTTTTCTATCTAAATATTTTTCAGATGAAAGGATGAAACTATGTTTCAGTTGTTCATTTCTGTAAGGCTTTTTATATTAAAAAGTTTGCATGGCAAAATAAATTACTAATAGAGTAGGGCGAAAAATCACAGACTGGGAGAAAATTTTTGCCAGCTGTCCCTCAGACAAAGGTCTAACATCCAGAATATATAAAGAACTCAAAAAGATCAAACCCCCCAAATTTAAAGATCCTATCCAAAAATGGGCATCTGAAATGAATAAACATTTCTCAGATGAAGAAATAAAAATGGCAAATAAATATATGAAAAAATGTTCAACATCATTGGTCAT
>PVJO010033199.1:0-12344 GCA_004026905.1 Hystrix cristata
AAGATATATAGCGAGGGTATGCAGTGGGCATCACTAACTTTAGTTTATCTGTAACTTGTAAATAAAGATCAAAAGAATTTCGTGAAAGGGCTAGGAGTCTGGTTCAGGGCAACGCCTTAGCTAAGCTCGCTGGACCAGGTGGTGCTAATTACAGTAGGACCTCAAGCTGCTGTCCATCTCTAGGGAGGCCTGCAGGCCTGGATCTCTTCCAGTTGGTCTACTGTGACAATTTTGGTGTGTCTCATCTTCTTCAGTGACTCCTTTGAGGGCCCAGTCCCTCTCTGACTGCCTGTTCATTTCCATCGAACTTAGCTGTCTATAATAGAAACAGGCTCAGAGTAGACAGTATGCAGCCTGACTTTGATACCCATTTACTTCCATCTTGCTGTAGAGTTTTAATATCCAAAATTGGAGACTTGTTACAATGTAAGCATTGGAAGGTTTTTCTTTCTCCATTTGCAGCCCTCATTTTCTGTAGCTTGAGAGAGAACTCAGATGTTGCTGCCTCTGTGAAATCAATTGTGAGCACCTTGGTCAGGTGGCTGCCAATACGAATGGGGACGTAGGTGGATGTCTCTCAATTCAAGTTGTTACCATTGGTTTCCACCCTGTGTTGGGTGGCTGGTGTCCTGGTATGAGAACAAGTCCCTACGTGTGGCATGGTGAGAATGCATGAGGAGGAGTCTGTAGATTTTACCAGCTGGGTAATTATGCCCACAGACACATTCTGAAGACAGAGTCAACAGGCTTGCAAACCTTTTTCCCTAATCCAAGCTTCAACACTGCAGGATCTCTCACAGGGAAGACACCTGATAAGTGTTGTGAAGAGCTGATTGACCATGGCGGTGTTTCTGGAGCTTGGAAGAGGGAATTCATACTTCAGGATGGGAAGTGGGAAAAGAGATCAGGAAAGACTTTCAGGAAAATGTGGGATTTGAACTGTGACAAAGTGCTAAGCTTTGGGTGTGTGGAGCTGGTGCCAACAAGTATTAAGGGCTGGCAGAACTGCAGGATGGAGTCATCAGCCCTCGCTCCAGGGAAGTTTCTGAAAGAGGAGAAAGTAGGAATTGGGTTGAATGATTGTTTGGGACCAGTCCTGAAGAGCCTAATTCAAGGCCGGGTGCAGGACATTTGAACCTCTTTCTTTAGGAAGGCACTGGTTGGTTCTTCTCTTTAGAAAGTGTTTTTAATGAGATGAAATCACATACGCCACTTTAAATTCAGTGGCATTTAGTACATGAATGATTTTTAAATATGAGAGTGACCTGGCCAGAAGTGTGGTTCACAGTGAACTAGGCAGCCGCGCACAGGTGCATTGGAGCTGGACTAAGCAAGGAGGCAGAAAGCATTGTTGGAAAACCACTATTCGAATCCGGTGTGAGATTGTCAGGGGATGCTGATGTGGAGAGAAAAGGGGCAATAAGGTAAATATACTTTGGGAAAACTTTTAAACTTTAAGAGATGAAGGGAAAACCATATTAAGTGCGTAAAATGTGAGTGTTTAGAAAAGTAGAACTAGAAGAGTTAGTATGACAGACAATTAGAGAAAAAATCTAATCAAATGCTTTAGGAAGATTGAAAAGCTTAAAAATTGAGGAAACCCATTGATTTTGGTAATGAAAATGTTGGTTATTTAAGAGTTATAGAACCTTGTAAGAAAGAAATAGGCCAAGAGTCTTGTCATCGAATGGGAGAGAATGGGAAGGGCTGCTGGCTTAGGGGAAGTGCTTCAGGTTCGAGGAGAAGGGAAGACCAGGGGAAAAGTCCAGGGGAGGGAGAGAGGTGGACCCAGGAAAGGGAAGACGCGCAGGAGCAAAACCTTGAAATGGTCGGGTGGGGCTAAGGAAGGCACAATTTGAGAAGCTCACTGTGGAAAGAGGAGAGGTGCTTTCTCTTCTGAGGTGGAAAGAGAACGCAAGGGTTATATAGAGAGATGTTCGGAGAAATGTAGCAGCGGGTCTGAAAGGAGTTAAGAGAGCTTGTCTCCTTGGTTTTGTTTTAGTGAAGTAAGAAGCTGGATCACTGAGGTGAGGGCCTGGAGATGGGAACAGGGCCCAGAGCACTTGCTTTCACCACAACTGGAAGGCCTGCGGTCGACACTTCATGCCTTTGGACTTTGGCATAGTTCGTCTCTCTCTCCCCACCCCTCGCCCCGCCTTGAGATTGTGTTGATTGGAGGGACTGTGAGAGGCAGAAGAATTTCCGGGATCTTTGGGAAGACAGATGGGTTTGGAAGCATATTTGATCTCTTCTCTTTAAGTAGCATATGTAAGAATTTTGCCAGTTTGTGTAATTTTCAGAAAGAGGATACTAACGCGGCTCAGTGAGACAGTTTCTGGTGTATCTTACAATTAATGAGGTCTTAGCAGAGACATATCTGTCTGGAGTTTAGAGAGAAAGTCTTAACTTTAAGTCAGAGCGGTTCCAGGTGTCTTAGATAGAAAGCGTCATCCTAGACCTGAGAGCACTTGTCTAGCATGCACCAGGCTCTCAGGTCCCAGCACCACCAGAAATGAAAGATGGGTTAACATGGTAGGAAAAATTTTTGTTTCTTTGAAGAGCTTGTGAATAAACCATTTAAGCTTGCAGACCATGTACTGTTTTTGTTGTATCGTCATCTTTCTTTTCTTATTTTATTGTCACAACCCTTTAAAAACATTAAAGACCGTTTTTAGCTGACAGGCAGCAGAAAAACAGACAGTGGACTATAGTTTGCCCATCCAGATATAAAAGAAGTAAATCTGAGACGTGTTTAAAATGAACCCAGAGTCAGAAGTCATATGGGAAAGAGCTGGAGACACATGGCTCGGAATCTCGGCTCTGCTGTTTTTTACTTGAATTTATTTTATTAGCCAAGCTGAGTAACTTTTGAATTTTTTAAGATGTTAAAGTTGGTGGTTTGTAGGATGGATGACTTGGGACAACTACAAGAAACACCATTACAAAATTTGGAAGGAAGCAGGGCTTCTTAAACGGTTAAATAAATTCATTTCTCCATGACAGTGAGGAGAGGGTACTTTGGAAAAGTATCAAAATTAATGTTTCCAAAACTCTGGAAATTAGCCCAAAGCTTACAGCAACCTAAAGAGCATTAATTCAAGAAAAGATGCAGAACCTCTGTAAGAACAGTGCAATTTTTGATGTTTCATCTTGTTCTGCGTCCATTTTCTCTCCCCATCCCCATAGTATCTTTGGAAACAAGCAGCTTTCCAGTGACAGAGGGACAGACAGAGCTTGAGCGTTTTCAGAAGGCCCCATGCTGAGGACGGTGTCCCTGTGGGTCGTCTAGACCCCCCACACACAGCCTCGGCCTCGGGCATGTGCTGGGCCGTCTGGGTGCCTGGATCTGGGGCTCAGCAGAGCTGACCCCTCCTCAGGGCTGGAGGCGCAGGCTGCTGAGGAAGCACTGCGCTGCCTTCACCCATCTTCTGATGAGCCTGAGGGACAGGGTTCCAGAGTGGCTCCTGCAGGCTGGCGTCCTTCCTAAAAGAATCTCACTGAGCACAATGTATATATCTGCTTCTCTTGAAAATTTTCTGCAGAGGGGTAGAAATTAAGAGAAAATGGAAAATAATGCTGAAGAAACCCCAGAAAAGTCAGAGTGATCCCTGTACCACTGTTCTACAGCTGACCTCAGAGGACGGTGCAGACCTTCTGGGCTCTCCCTCTGCGCCAGTGCCAGGTGCCCTTAGCCTGAGGAGGGGTTAGCAGCAGTCAGTGTGCTCTGGGTCTGGGGTGGTCCCCACGCTCTCCGCGCTCCCCAGACAGAAGCGGTTGGCCAGCTGGCCTGGTGTGCTTGCTCTCGACATGGAAGCAAATGCATGTGAAATGCTTGGTTTAAAGGAATTTATAAAGCAGCTTCTAATGACTTTCTTTCTTTCTCTCTTTTTCCAGCTGCCTTTGTGGGGATTTTGCATTGGTAAGATTTAGCTTCAGTTTGAAATAAAAAACAATTGGATTCAGATTTGCCATCAAGATTTGCATATAGTAAAACAGTTTCTGACTATATGTATAGAACCTCTGTATGTGCTCCAGGGTACACTGTGTATTACTTTTTATTGTACAAACCTCATGTGTGAAGCAGCATTTATGAAACAGATGCATTATGGGCATAGTAACTTAAGAATTAAAATACCTTTGCTTTTCCAAAGAATTTGTCACTGTATTTTTTGAAATATCTAGCTTTTCTAGTGTATTTTGCAGATTACTCGATCATTTTTTCACTATATAGTAACTATGTATTAATGACATAAAGCTTTTAGTAAGACTCACCAAATAAGAGTGAACAGAAAGTTCCTTCTTGCCAGGGTGAAGCAGAATTGAATAACTCTGAGTCTTCAATGTGTATACACACTTTATTTTATAAAAGCAATCTATTTGTAACACCCATAAGTAAAATGAGGCTATTTTGCCTCTAGAATTCTCCTCCCACCCCCCTGGGCTCCGGGCTTCTACTCTTGGGAAGGGCGGGATCCGCGCCGTGTTCTCTTGGCACAGTGCTGCTGTGGCTGCTGGCCTGCAGGGAGCTCTCCGTGTCAGCACTAAGGTGGGATGGTAGGACACAGAGCACCAGCAGCTGTAGGCACACACGACCACATGGAAATGGGGGTAAGCAGGGAACCGGAGTTTTGCTTTCTCTTCTTTTTTGTAATTTTTAATTTTATTTTAGTGGTACATTTTAGATATACATAATTATAACATTCATCATTGGGAATTTGTACCAGTACGTGATATATCTTGCTGCTTCTTTTTTTCCCATCCCCCTCCCGTCCTTTCAGTCCCCCTTCCCCTCTTTATTTACAAAAGCTTTTCGACTTCATTGAAAAGCACTACATAAATTAAAGATAGCAGACCTGCTGACTATAACTAACTTGTTTGTCACATACACTCTGGGATTGCCTGTTCTTGTTGAGTTGTGCTACTAAAGTATCTTCCAGTTCAGTCCTGTGTTCTTTATTGTACTTATTTTAAAACAGATTTAACCTAAAATGATTCTACTTGAAATTATATTCTAAGCACTGTTCAACAGTTACAGAGGTATTTATTATAAAATTTCTTTTTTTCTTTTCTATGGCTTTCTTACTTTGCTATCTGTGACTTTATTATTTCAGTACTGATTCTGAAACCTGTTCTTGTTATAATATAGTATTTCATTTTTTCCCCAGGATACATTTAACAAGACTTTTTGAGAATGATCGCCGTTTCTCTCACCTCTCAACTTTGGAACGGGAGATGTCTTTTCGCAATGAAATGGTTAGTTCTTTCTCTCATGACTTCATTTGTGCTTTAAGAAGAATAAGACTATAAGGTAGAAATTTATTAGGAATGCAAATGGAGTTCTAGTGAGTGGCAGTTCATGTTTCTCCTTTCTGTCTATATAAATTTTCAAGAATAGTAGGTACTTCAGGTGCTGCTTTTGATTTTCATCTGTATAATCCCTTTTCATCGGTATAATCATACTTTGAAGAATTAGATATGCTGACGCTTGTATGGCATTTGAATATTTTAAAAATATTATTTCCTCAGTGACCAGATATAAAGTGCTGTTAAATGAAAAGGATGGTTGTTAGTCCTTTTTTCAATGCTGGGACAAAATACCTGACACCCGTGACTTAAAGGAGGAGGGGTTTACTTTGGCTCACGTTTTCAGTCCGTGGTCCACTGGCTCCAAGGCAGGATGGCGTGGCAGAGGGAAAGCTGCTCACCTCCTGGTGACTGGGAAGCAGGGAGAGGCAACGGAGGAGCCAGAGGGGGGCCACCGTGACCAACCTCGTCCCACATGGGCCCACTCCCTAACAGCATATCAACTAAATCCCCCATAATCTAGTCACCTTCCAAACCCATGAGGTTTTGGGGGCCATTAGATCTAAACTCTACTACACTAAAAGGCATATTGCCATTAACTCCCCTCAAAATACTCCCTCTCACTTAACACACTTATCCCATCACTCTGGCCACTCTCTGAAGCAGTTCTAGAAGTCTCTTTTATGAATGTCTTTGCCTGTCTGTCTTGATGTCCAGCATCAATTCGAAACATTTAAATGTCTGTTAAATAAAAACATTATAATGTGTTCTCTCCACCTTCACTGGATCTGGCACCACACAACTTCTGGCTCTTCCCCAAAGTCAAAATGACCATGAAAGGTGAATGTTTTGAATGCATTCAGGATATCAAGGCGGCCGTGACAGTGCAACTCGTATTTTGCCAATCAAAAGTATGAGACAGTGGCCTATCAGACACCATTTAAAACATCCTCAATTTAGAAGAGGACGGTGTTGCTTAGCCTACCAAAAATAAAGCAGTGGACTTCCAGTTCTCATGATCTGCCTACAGCTGGGACACTTGGTAGTTGTGGGCTGAAAAGAGAAAACAACACCCCAGAGGACCTCAAAAGGCTTAAAAGTATTCTCAAAGTGAACCATGATGTTTTAATGAGAGCTATTCAAGGCAGCAGCTGGCAGTACCCACATGCTGTCAAGAGAAAATGCAGTGTGTGTTGAAGGACAGAAAAGATGACATGAAAATGGAGATGAACAGAGAGAGCATCAGAAAACTGTTCCAGACCACCCTGGACAGGACATGGGACAGGAAGGACGAGCCCCAGGCAGGGACAGGGCTGAGGTCAAGTGAAAGGGGAGGGGAAGGAGGTAGAGCAGGTGCCTAGCATCCTCAGGGCCCTGGGTTCCATTCCAGGACCCAGGAAAAAACAGGAAGGGGGAAAAGCAAACGAAGTCAAACACAAGGACCTTGGCTTTGTAGATCCTTAAAAATGAAAAATGTCACATGGACAGATGTTTGATTGGAATGTATACCTTGGCTTCAGCTCCCTCTAAATGAAAAAATGTTTGTTTTCATATTTTAACTTGGCCTTTTTTCTTTAATTCAAAATAACTCTTCCAGTTTGTGAAGTTGAATAAAAGATTTTCTTTGATGAATGGAAAAGATACTGCTTGCTGTCCAGGGGCCAGGTATTAATCAGACACCAAAACTCTCTCAAGAACGAACACAGTTGTACTGTTTGTGCTTGCAACTTCGTAATTATAGTCAGTAGATATAAAATAAATAGTGTACCAACAGAATTGAATGAACTCAGGTTTTTAATGTCAGTAATAGTGGTATTTAAAAATGTAATATAGCGAGTCTTATAAATGGTAATTTTTGGAATCTTGATATTGTATAATTCAGGATAAAAGATACTTTGTGTATAAAAAATAAAATAGTGAAATAAAACAAGAACGAGTGCAGAGTTAGTATAGATTATTTTTAATTTTCGGAGGGAGGAGAGTGCGTTTTAAACGTTGTGCCCCTTTATTTGCTTTTGTAATTGATGTGGTCCTTTGCTTTTTATTTTGCTTGAAAATGGCAAATTGATGAGGGAAGTAATATAAAACAACATGCTTTTAAAAAATCCTCAAATTAAATTAGCAGCACTTTTATGACCTAATGAAGCCATGGTAGTGTATGTTGGAGCGAGTCACTGAGATCGCCCCCTTTCCAGCGCACACCTCTGTAGACAACAAAAGCCACTCAACATTTACCTTTCACTGTGTGCAGAGACAGAGAGGGTCTGTGAAGTAAGACGGGCGCATGCAGTTCCGTTCCCACGGTGTGCTTAGGGTCATGACATGTTACTTCTTAAGAGTTTGGCATCCTTATTTGTGATAGAATTTATGATACAGCGGAGTCCAAGCACAAGGGGTAAGATCAGACTTGTTAAAATTAAAAGTATATTGGATAAATATTTTAAGTCACTGTTAGAAAAGCTAGGCAGTGTGGTGTGCACACTTGTACTCCCAGCACTTGGGAGGCTGAGCAGGAGGATCACCAGGAGTTTGAGGACAGCTTGGGCTACATAGTGAGTTCAAGGCCAGCTGAAACTCCATAGCAAGACCTTGTCTCATAAAAGCAAAGAAGAAAGGCAAGAGGGAGGGAGCGAGGGAGGGAGAGAGAGTAAGGAAGAAAGGAGAGAGAGAGAGAGAAAGGAAAGGAAAAGCTTGTTAAAACATCTGATTATCCTCAAACTCTGAAAAATTTCAAGTTTACAGAAAAATTGGATGAATAATTCAGTGATAACCTGAAAATACTGATTTTCTGGGTCTGTGCCCACTAATCCAAATGGAGGAATCATTAGGACTTCGTATTATTAATCTTTTTTCAGAAAAATATGTTCTAAAAAGTTATAAAAATATTTTTTACTCAACAATTAAGAAGAATGAAATCATGTCATTTGTAGGAAAAAAGAATGGATGGAACTAGAAACCATCATGTTAAGTGAAATTAGCCAGACTCAGGAAATTAAATATCACGTGTTTTCTCTTACTTGAAAAGTCCAATAAATAAATAAATAAAGAGAGAGATGGCAGGAAACCAGGAGGTAGACTTTTGGAAATAGGGAAGGACACTGCCAGGAGGAGGGTGGATATGTGAAATGCATGTACAAACCTCCCAAAACAAACCCCACCATTTTGTTATATTAATAGGCACTAATAAGAAATTTTTAAATGAAATTATGTAAAAGATTTACTTATACTGACCATCTGTGCTTTTTTATTTTTTTTAAAGGGGCTTTATTATTCCTACTTCAAGACCATTATTGAAGCACCTTCATTTTTGGAAGGCTTGTGGATGATTATGAATGACAGGCTTACGGAATATCCCCTTGTAATTAACACAGTGAAACGATTCCATCTTTATCCAGAGGTGAGTGATACTTGAGATAAATAATACTTGCCGTGTGATTTTTTTAATCAAATGAAAGCACTAAATATAATAATACTAATAAAATAGAAAGGACCTATTAGGTTGATTAATTATAGATGTTCTTGTACTTGAACAGAGTATTGAAAGTTCCTTTCTTAATATATAAAGGTCCCAGTAACCACGTTCATGTGAACTAGAGAAATTGTTAGTATGAGAGACAAGACCAGGTAATAAACCAGCCAGATGGGGAAGCAAGTCACGAGCGCTGGAGAGGGTCCTCTGTGGGTCTGTGGGCCTCAGGTGTCATGCGGGTGGGCACGGTGACTGTGTGAAGCGCCAGCCAAAGTGATGACCAGGGCAGCGATCTCACCGTGACAGCCACGTCAGGGAAGGAAGGTTAAGGCCTGGGGGTGTACTCAGTGGAAGAGGTTTGATCCCCTGCACTGCTGGGCAAAAAGAAAAGAAAAAAGATTTATTTAGTCACATAGCCAGAAGTCTTGGATGTCTGCTGGTGCTTGGCCTTAAAATTTAGTATGGTTTTTACAGAAATCTGAAAATTGTAGAGATTTAAAAACAATAGATTAGTAAAAATTTATAGATTTTAAGGTAAATACTGAATTCGACGTGGTAAACACTGATTTCGAGCTTCAAGTTATCTTAAACTATGGCAGTTTAATTAAAAGTTACTAATTTTAGCCCTTCATATTTAATAGGTTTTAAATTGTTATTTTGATTTTGAAATGTTTAAGATCATAGAAACTTTGAGAGTAATACTCAACTATGTAAAATATTAGTATAAGAAAATGCTAATCTTTTGTCATTTTTCCTCTAGACTTTTAAAATAGCTTGAACATTTAAGTAACACCAAAGTCACCTTTGTTTTGTTTCCAGAACCATTTGCTTCTTCCCTCTTCCCACAAGGTCCCTTATCATAAATATGTGCAGATTTAGCTGATCCACTGCCAGCATGGTTTCATGTGTTGTAAATTCCACATAAATACTTTCATACTGAATATTCCCCTCTACAACATTTTCCTCAGCATTATGTATATTTTTAACTCTGTGCATGAATGAATAGTCTTTCAATTTTAACTATTTAATGAGTTCTAAATTTTATTCTACATTTCCCTAATTGTGCATACCAAGTTCTTTCCAGTCTTTGTGTTCCCAGCTGTTCCAAATGCAGCCCCGCAGGTGCTTCCTCCTGTGCACCAGCAGGATTTTCTCCAGCCAAGCTCCCAGAGGAGCAGTTGCGGTGCGGGCTTTCCAGCCTCACCAGGTGTTGGTAAACTGGTGTCTCCAAGTGTAGCAACCCACACTAACTACTGTGCAGGAGAATTCACCTTTCTCATGAGAACATGAGAAATCAAGAGATGGCGGCTGGGATGTGCTTTCTGTTTTAGTTTGTACTTCTTCATTACTTGCGTGGCTAAACATGTTGTCATGCTGAATAGATATTTGGACTTTATAGCCTATATAAATCTTCATCATCTACTCAGTAGTAGTTTTCTTATTGATTTGTTGGTATAGTTGCTATGTTTTGTGTAGTTATCTTTAGTAGTCTGTGTTGAGCATGTCTTTTCACTCTGACCTTTTTTTACTCATTCAGCTCTTTGAGGTGTAACTTACATGCAATAAAATGTATTCATTTTAAGTGTGCAGTTTTTGAGTTCTGACAAGTGTGTGGCAGTATATAACCATCACCATAGTCTAGTTACAAACCATTTTATATAATGCCAAAAAGTTCCTGTGTGCTGTGTCGTGGTAACTGCCCTTTGAACGGTCTTCTCACATTTGTTGAAAATTGATTGACCATATTATGTGTTGATCCTCTTCAGGATTCTCTCTACTGTTCTGGTGATCTATGTGTCTGTATTTATGCCCAAACTGTGTTCTCTCGATTACTATAAATTTTTAAAGAAAGTAGTTCTCCAATTTTGTTTTTCCTTCTCAAAATTGAATTTTTATGTACATATTAGAGTCAGCTTCTCAATTTCTCCAAAAAATTTTTCTAGAATCCTGATTACTTTGGATTTATAAGTGTATTTGGGAAGACCTGTCATCTTAACAATATTGAATTTTACAATCCATGATCATGATACAGATCTTCATTTTGTTGTTTTTAATTTGTCTCAGCAGTGTTTTGAATTTTTCAATGTACAGTTATCTCTAAGTACTTTTTAAAAAAACAACTCTTATAAATGGTATTATGTAAAAATTTTTGTTTCCTTTTTGTTATTTTTGTACAGTATAGTTGGTTTTGAATATTGACTTGGTACCTGCATTTTGATGAAGTAGATTCTTTTTTTATATATGATGATGTTGGCCATAGATAGAGACAGTTTTACCACTTATTTTCCCAATCCATATACGTGAAAATATTTTACAACAGCTTTATTGAGGTACAATTGGCATATCACAGCTCATGTATAAAGTACACAATTTGATACAATTTGACCCCAACATCTACCTGTAAAGCCAAACCACAATCCAGACAAACTTTTATCCACAACGTGAGGAGTCCCTTGTGCTCCATGGTAATCTCTTCTTCCTGCTGTCCTATGCCCGCATCTCATCCCTAGGAAGACACCAAGTGCTTTCTGTCGCTATAGTTCAGTTTGCATTTTGTAGAACTTTATACAGATAGAATCACAGAGTCATTCTGCACCCAGGTCTAAATTATACAGTTGAATGAATGGTGGCACATACAGGTTGGTTGATATTTTCCCTGACCTTTCCAGGGAAGGGTGCACACTGTGCCAGGCAGGGGCACTGGGGAAACACCAGTTTGACCAGGCAGAAGCACACACGAGGGGAAGGCCAAGGCCAGAGGTCTTGTTGCGGCGCTATGGGGCAGCAGAGCAGGGCAGAGTGGGAATCCCATCAGCAAGACCAAGATGACTGAAAAGCTGGGGGAAAATATTTATAGTGCATGTCACAGAAGAAGGGCTACTCTGTCTAATGTAAAAAGAGCTCTTCATTCCTCTGGTTTGGAGATGAAGAGAGCTGGAAAGAGTGACACTCCCATCTCTACTGCAGGAAAACAGCTGGACAAGCTCTGACTTAATGCCTTTTCTTGAACTCCTCAGAAAACTGAGGTCACAGAGCAAACAACACAAAATTCCGAGAGGGAGGAGTGCCTAGAGAGAGAAATTGGACCTGAGTGCTCAGTCAACTGGGATGGATGCTGCCAAATGTCATACAAACAGCAGGAAGATTGAACTAGACAATTTTAACAAACTGTTAAAGGCCCAGTGTGAGCTAATACGAGATGCAGAGGTCCTGGGGTCACAGGCTGTCTCGGAGAAGAAGGTGAAAGTATAGGGAATGCTTTCCTCGTGCCAGTGAGGGAGGTTAACAGCAGCCCCGTCCTCAGTCTCCCCTAATTAAAAATTGCCATGATCTGTGGGAGAGAGTATCAAAGCTGTAGTTTGAGGACATTGGTGAGTACTCGGTGCAGCTGGTAGAAAAAGAATAAAAAGCAGCTGTGTTCCTGGACAAGAGGCAGGGCCACCTGTGAGGTCACACCTGCAAAACCCCCATTAGCTGTACCTGCCTAAGAGAAAAACCTCTCACCCCCCAACCCAGCCACTGCATTAATGAGCTGTGAATAAAAATATCACAGCAGAATAGTGCTGGGTGA
>PVJO010033200.1:0-12349 GCA_004026905.1 Hystrix cristata
GGTGAGCTCTGAGATTCGGCACTTCTGAGTCTATAAATGGAGCTAATAGCCCTGGCTTGTGGACAGAGACTTGGCCAGCTGCAGAGCCATCTCCAGGACCTGCGCAGTGCTGGGGGCTCCTGCAACCCACCAGGCTGCTGGGTGGGGGTCCTGCCCCATCAGTCTCCCCCACTGGTGTTGCATCCAGCAGGAGACTTGCTCTTCAGCCTGACTTCCTGGGGACTCCAAAACACTAAATGGATTCTCCTTTCCGACTAGCCGTACTCTGCACCCAGCATGGTTTCTTACCAGTAGCTGTCCCCAGAGGCCTCATCCCAGCTTCTGCGCTGTGGCCGAGGGGAAGACGGATTCTACAGTAGACCTGCTCTTGAACTCCAGCACCGCCTGTCACTCATTTTATGAGTTCCAGCTAGTCAGGTAATCTGCACAAAGCTTGGTTTTCCCTCAATATAAAAATGGTGGTGTTCATAAAAATAGCCGGTAACCTAAGCAAGGTCGCTGTGAAGATCAACAAGATACAGAGAAAGTTCCTCAGAGCTGCAAAGAATCCAGAAATTTCTGGGAATGTCATTACAAATCCTTGGAGGTGCTTTAATAGCAGGTACGAGATGTACTAGAAATAAAGAAAATGACAGTCTACATAGTTCATGGAAAGCAAGTGAATTAAACCTAAAGTAAAAGGATTCATAAATGAGGAAATAGCACGTGAGCTATTCCCCATTCCTGAGCGTTTCCTGTATGGATGGTGAAGAAAGATGGAAATGTGAACATGCAGGAGAAAGAATGTGGCCTGATGACAACTTTTGCCGATGGCACAAGTGTGCCTGATGTCAGCTTGGCTACGCTTCGGTGGCACAAAACAAAAAAGCCGCCTGCCATGGCGCAGGCTGGCAGTGTGACACTCTGGAACATGTCAATGATTGACCTGGATTCTTAAAGCACTTTTTATGAGTACTGCATGTACACAGGTTCCCTTTTAGAGAGCTCATTCGTAGAGTTTTTTTATTATGTAAATGTTCTTTTAAAACTATATGCTTATTCTAACAAGGTGCATGCTCACATAAGATAAATACCGTTTTTTATTTGAGTGGTAATATCCATTCGGCCATGAAATACGAACTCATAGAACTAGAAATTATAGGAAGCCATTTTTGTTCTTTCTCTAGCTCCTTTCATTCTAGGAATTTTGTGTCTCAGCTGATTCATTCATAAGCTGGTAATTACAGTATTTACCTCACATCCCCAAGAGCGATTAGGAGCCTTAGCCAATGCTTCTAGAATATGCAGAAGTATCTATTGTAAGATTTAGCAGGAATGAAAATAACATTTATATGTAACACATAAGCAAAATGCAGTAGCAAAAGAGATGACTGTATTCCAAATGTGTGCATTACTCTTTTTAAAAAAGAACAATTTTTTTTTCAGTAAATGAACTCCTACTAGACATTTTCTTTCTTGAGAGATAATCTTTCCATTTGAATAGTGATTTACAAAACAAAATCTTTGTATTTGCTCTGGTCCCCTTGTTTTTCTTCTTCTTGAATAGATAAAAGTTCTGTGCCTCCGTTTCGGAAGGGACTGTTGTCATTCTTGAAACATGTGCAGTTCGTAGAACACAGAGAGGGCTCGCGCACAACCTGTGCGTTCAGTTTCCCCAAAAAAAGAGGCCCCCCGAGACTTCTATCAAAAGTCGGGCTCTGGGATCAGCTAACAACTTGCTTTGAATTCATATGAGTCCTGACTGCTGGATTTGCAAAGGCTCCCACATCAGGGTCCTGCACCGATGTAACCGTGCTTCTCTGCAGGAAGACAGCCATATTGGTTGCTAGGAGATGCAGGGATCCTCTCCGAGAAAAATCAGTCCTGACAAAAAAAAATTTTTTTACATAAAGACCTTTTAAATATAAATACCTTTGACAGCAGCTATTACTATTCACTGAGTTCCTTCACATCTGAATAAATGGCAGAAAAATGATGATATTATTCATATGCCATTATACACCAAAGCATTAAAATAGAACGGATTCTTATCCCCTTCTCTCGCTCTTGCGCTCTCTCTCTTTTTCTTTGTTATTGCTAAAGAGAAAAAGAGAGCGTGTTTTTAATGCTTCTTTCAACTGAATTTCTCTGCTTTCCTTTTCAGATTCTCAGTATAATAGAAATCTCTCCAACCTGAGGCCAAGGATTTGGATGATTGCAATTGCTTTCGAGTCCCCAGTGTCTATTTTTAATAGAGAAGAGAACGGCCACTGTCCCTAAGTGGGCAGCTGAGGACTGCAGGTGGGAGACTCTGCTCCCGAAAGCAACCATCGTACAATTTCATTTCAATGATGTTTCCAATTTTCTTCCTCTTGGGTTGACTGGAGCCACAGCTGCCCCGTACGTGGGTCTGGGTGCTTGGCTTTTGCTAAGAATGACCTTAACAAACAAATGTGAAACAAGTAATATACTTGCTGTTTGCACATTGTGCAGTAGACGGATGAAAGCGGTGATTCTTCCCGATTCCCTGAGCCCTGCCTGCCCATGGAGATCAGGAGAACCTGCCAGCTGCACCCCAACTTGGAGGCCCAGAACCCCAGAGCCCCTAGACGTGAACCCCAAAGGCCACAGTCAGAGATCGCTGGTGGAACACATTTCCTTATCCTCAGAACAGCTGCCCCAGTCTACAATTTTTACGGTTGTTCTGAATACTATACGAAGTTTCTCAAGAATTTTTTGTTATTGTCAAGTGCCCTCGAATTGGACTGAGCCATGTTTCCTTATCCAAATATTGACACGAATCCCTCCATTTATGTAGCATTTTCCTGTGAAAGGCTTAGTATGACCACATCCCTTCATCCCCTTTCACACATTTGTTCTGAATCCCGGCGCCAGGAAGCTGTTATTGTTCCAGTCGATGCAGACTAGACCAGCAACATTGTCCCCTCTTAGTGACAGACACAGTACATTTCCTTTCTTGAAGTTCTCAAGAGACTTTCTCATACTGTGTGTGACGTACACCAAAAAAGGCAACGAATTTGCAGGTTCTTCTTTTCTGGTCATTTTTGGGAAAACTGCCCCAGCCAAAGCTGCTCCTAATTAAGGTGGCGGAATTCCCCAGGAGGCCCTCAAAGCCTCATCTGCTCACTCTCGATTCAGGCCGCGCGCACCCACACTGAGTTCCGGCAGAATCCTCGGGAAAGCAAGCCAGCGAGGATGCACTGTGCTCTCTGACAAATACCAACGACGCTGCGGGGGCTCACCTGCAAGTGGAGCCTCTCGAGTGTTCGCAGTAACGCTGTGTTTTCTTACGCAGCGCCTCCATTATTCATTCGCCAGTCACATATGAGCATTCCCTCTGCTTGTCGTGATTAATCGTTTCAGTTTCCAGGGCTGATCATCACGCCTTCTTTGCTAGAACAGATTCCATTTGTTGATTTCTATACTGCAATAAGAGGTAAATACAAAAGGAAATAGTAGAGAGCTGCCAGGATACGAAGTCCCATCCGCAAATGCGCAGAATCGTTGGCCTCTGTTTTGTCATTTCTATCAACACTGTGTCCCTCCCAGTGGTCTCCCTAGACCTGTTTGGTAGAGTGGACTGTGGGAGACTGGGAGTTTGGACTCTTCTTCCAAACTCTCAGCTAGAAAAGAGTCTTAGGGAGACCAAAGACATGCAGGAGGATCCTTCACATCGTGGCTTTGATTCTATTTCTTTTCTTTTCCCATCAAAAAACATCACTTCGATTTTTGGAAGCTGGCTTGGTCAGAGAAAATTCCTGAAGGTGGAGGCTTGACTCTCTCGATTCTGGGCAGGTTGGTGAAATCAGAGACTTGGGATCCAAAGGCCCATGAGTGATTCAGTCCAGGTTGGAGACCTGGGTGGTTCACATGGACTTGGGAGGCAGCCTGTGCCCAAGCTCGGCACCCAGCAGGATGCCTGACCTGGGGAAAAGTGGCCCCAGAGCTTCAGGGACAGCCAAGCTGAGAGCACGGAAGCATCACAGGAAGACAAGAGTGATGTGCAGCACTGTCAGGTACCAGAGACCCCAGACCTGCCTTCGCACACCACGTGCTCCAACCCCCCAATCCTGAATGATAACGCAGCTGCTTTACGTTCGACGTGCAGGTGTCCGGGGCACGTGCAATCATCCTTCCTTCCTGCGACATTCGTTTGCAAGTTACACTCCAGGTACGATTTATTTCTGTTTCATTTCCTGTGACTCAGTTACATAGGATGCAAAATTAGGATGATAATGCTTGTCTCCAGATAACGAGTAAGGAGCTCATATTCCTCATTGCAGAGATGTTATACAAATGCACAATGTCATTATAGCTAAGATCCGTGACTAAAGAAATTACATTTCCTGGAATGTTTCATATCTAACAAGAATGTTTGTAATCCTCCCTGTTTACTGCTAAACGAGGTGGACTAGAAGAAAGGGGATATTTAAAAGAAAGGAACGGATTCCATGGGAAGAATTAACAAATGGGGAAATTGCAGCCCTGCATTTGTATTTTATGGAGAAAAGGAGTGAGTAAACATGCAACAGGAAACCCTGCTTGATTTCTGCAAGGAAAATTTAACTAGCAACAGACTTGCACAGAATCTTCAAAGGAGACTTTTCTGTACTTGTTTACCTTTCGATATGCAGCTGAAAAGAACCCCGCGTCTCAGCTTAGAAAGAAGCTATATCATGAAATAGTTCACTGCATTCTACAAAGAACTAAACGCGCAACTAGACATATAGCAAATGCAATACTTTACCATAAAACAGCTGGAAAGGAAAGATACACAAGATTTGGGGTGGGGAGTTGAAATGGTGACATATTTTTTATAATTTCCCAGATTCGTAGACACACACAAGTCAAATTCAAGCAGTATTTTCAGAAGTCAAACGTACCTCGGGAGCACAATCTATTGTCCATACCCGGCTGGACTTGTTTATGTCTCCTTTTTGGTTAAGAGGCACCAATTTAGTTGTGTGAAATTGGACCACAGAGAGCACTGCTATCTCTGAGAACCTCACACACTGGCTTCGAGGCGCCTGGATTGCCTCAGGCTTCTAGCCTAAGCTATGCTAACCCCTCAGCCCACCTTCATCGGAAGCTGCTTCCATGTCTCCTGATAGATAAGGCGGTGGCAGGAAGGTGGAGGGCAGATGTGGGGTAGAGGTGGGTGCAGAGGGCAGAGTTTACCTACTCCAGCACTGGCTCTCTGACTCGCATCTTTCAGGCCTAGCACATAGCTCTTAGAAATCCCCCTTGGCTTGCACTTGGGCTCCTGGCCATTTCCAGTGCAGGTAGTGCTCCTCGCTTTCTTTGTGTGAAGACCTGATGCCAGTGAGCTGTAATCTGCAGGTCCAGGTTCCAAACCTAGCATGGAGGAGGCTCCATCCCTTCTCCAGCTTGGGCCGTGCCTACTTTAAACTTCCTGGGCCAGTAAATGGAGAGGAACCATGAGATGAAGCCTCTGTACCCCCAATCCTATCCCTACTTCTTCTTCCCCAGCTACCCTCGAAAGGGTCTCTGGTGCTCAGACAGACGTCTCCACCCATGACACACAAGCATGTCTCACATCTTGTCCCTCTGAGGCTCCCTCGGCATGTACCATCCAAGGACAGCCCAGGAGATGTCTAGGGGAGGCTCTGTGCCTGCCACTCCCTGACACACCTGCTCAATGGCCACAAATCCCTACCTATATGACTGTATTAGCCAGCTTTCCTGTTGCCAGAAGAAAATACACCACACCCACAATTTAAAGGAGGAGAGGTTTAATTTGTCTCACAGTTTTGGGGTTTCAGCCCATGGTTGCTGGCTCCAAGGCAGAAATGGCACAGTGGAAGGGCACGGTGGAGGAAAGCTGCTCATCTCACGGCAGCCAGGAAGCAAAGACGGAAGGGAGGAGCAGAGCCCGAGGATGCGTCCTTCAGGCTCATGCCCCAGGACCTGCTCCACCCAGGCCCCACCTGCTGGCAGCACACTGAGCTACACTCATGGATGGATGAACCCATTCTGAGTTTAGCGCCCCTTGGTCCAGTCTAATCCCAAAGCACCATCCCTGAACATGAGGCTTCAGGGGGCTTTCTAGAACAAAACCATCACAATAAACATCCAGAAACAAGCTTGGCTCAGGAGTTCCTCTAGAAGATAAAGGAATGGGGAAGCTGAAGAAAAGACATAGTGATGTATTTTAGCATATTCAACCTGAAGTTCATATCCAACTAGTTACATTTTGAATTATCATTTAATTATAAAATATTTCAAACCTGTAGAAAAGAGCAACAAAGCAACACACAACTAGGGATATACCTTTGAGGTTCAACAAACCTGATCATTTTGCATTGTTTGTTTCACACCTTTAATATTCAAGAGATGAAAGTAAGGGCCAGGGGACTTAGCTCAGTGGTAGAATGCTTACCTAGCAAGCACAAGGCCCTGAGTTTGATCTCTAGCACCAAAAAAGAAAAAAAAAAAAAAAGAGAGATGAAATTAAACATTATAAATTAATGTGATGACATTTTTCCCTCTCCGTTTCTGGTCTCTCTGCCCCCAGAAGTATCCTCTCATCTGAAAGTGGTATGTATCATTCCCACATTTGCTTTATGCCCTCTGCATATGAATGCACACATGAACTACATAGACCAATGCTTCTGTGTTACAAAATTTACATGAACGTTTTCCCGCTGTTTAGTTCTTTCGTAGTTTGGCTTTCACACTCCATTTTTTTTTTTTAATTTGACCTGTATTCTTGTAAACAGATCTAGTTCTACTTAAGCTGCGTTTTATCTTCCTACATGATTAAATCATAGGTCCATTGTCCATTACACTAAAAAAGTGATGTTTAAGTTGTTTTTCACCTTTGCTACTTACACAGTGCTACTGTGCACTCTTCTACACAACTTCTTATGCATTTGCATTGAAATTCCACGTGTAGCGGTGGAGCTGCTGGGTCAAAGGCACCTTCACACCTACTCGGTACTGTTTCCTCTCTCTACAGGAGGTGAGAGTCCTTTGCAATTCCACTGGAGGTATATCCACCTGTCTTCCCACCTCCTCATCAACCAATACAATAAATGTGAAACTATTTTCGAGATGGTTGTTTTCAATCTGGATGAACAGGCCCTCCCCCGTCTAGTGTTTAAACTTGTTCTCATTAATTTTTAAGAGTTATTTATGTATTCTCCATATGAATCTTTACTATGCAGGTTGAGAAGATTTTCTCCAGGTCTGATTATCCAAGTAATATAAAGAAAACCCAGCATTTAGGGTACAGTTACAATATCACTATCAGGTATCTTATAAAAATGTCTAGAAATATTTTTTATTTTGAGGTAAAGAGTTTTTTTAATCAGAGTTGAGCGTAAGGCTCCTTATGTTTATCTGAAACGTTATAGTGTATATATTTCTGCATATTTTCAAGAGATGTAGTGGTCTTTAATGTTCATATCTTGGCATTCCCTTACTGTTTATAAATATTGCTAAAATTCATTTATACAATAAAAAGCAGATTCAAGGCCTGCAGAGTCTGAGTTTGGAATATCACAAAATGCCAGAAGACTATCCTGCAGCAACTACTTAGCTTAGAACAGAAAATAAATCCCATTCTTGGTAACATAATTTGTCCTCTGCCCACAGTGCCAGGGAGCGCTTCATGAGAGATAAATGCATGTCTGCGTACACATGTGTATATTTGTGTATGTCTGCCAGTATCTTTATTTTAATCTTACACTCCAATTGATAAATTAAACTCTGAAGAAACCGAGGAAACTGTGTTTTTATGGCACCAGTGCAATATATACATCATGGAAAAGAAATTTAGTTATGTCTTAATTCTTCACTCATTTCCACTAAAATAAATACAGAACAGATTCTGAAAGCCGAGGCTGAGGACAGACTTAGTGAATCTGTAAGCCCGTGGCTGGAAGCCTAAAATATTATTTTGAATTAACCTATTAACTCATTTGAGATAATTCCATCCAGATTTTAGTCTGTAGTTATTCAACTGATTTATTGTCTGTTTTTCTTTCTCCCAAATGGGACTCATTATGTCTCTTTAAAGTAGTGTTCTCCATGTTTCTTTTTACCATTTTTATTTTTTAGAGTACTTTATACCCCAAATTATTGAGTTAAGCATCCTGTAGTCCTAATTATGAGACTCAGATTTACTGTGTACCCATTTTGGCACACAAGTTTTATGTACATAAGCTTGGCATCGAAATTTACTTTTTTTAAAAAATAGTGATTACACTTTTAGAAGTATTACACTGCCTTAAACAATTCCCTGGATTTTTGGAGATTTCTGACATAAGATTGGATTTTCTCACGTGATGGAAAATGCTACAACCAGCCGCAGGCCACCAACTCACCCGCTTCATTTCCTTGTTACCTTGCAGCAGCAGCAAAACTAGGTGAACTTGACTTCTCACTGTGACTGTGGAAAGCAGGGAAGCAGGCTTGGGTTTTACACTTGGACAGTCTTGGGTTGGGATCCTGGTAGAGCCACTTAGTAATTGGTAATCCATCTGTTAAAATGCAAATAGCTATTTTATGAGGTTTCTGTGGGATTGACTATCTAACCAGAAGCCATACAGAATAAGGACTGAAGAAGTATGAGTTTTCTTCTTCTGAGGATACTCTCATTAATGGAGTCTTCCCTTAAATCTCTCAAAAAACTGGAAGCCACCCAGAGCAGCATTACACTAATCAGCCTTACACTGAGCAGGTATCAGCTGGGCCACCAGAAGCAAGATGAGCCCTCTAACTGCTACCAAGGTGGACGACAGATTACATGCCATAAATTGGGACTTGGCTGTCCTGTGTGGACTTTAACATCTTCACTGCCTCCTGTGTGCCATGATTTCCGGAGATTGGGCTAAGTGCCAGTAAGGGGATGACCCCGGAGCTGTTGCCCATGAACCCCTCATTTTGTTATCTATGAGAGCTCACTTAACTAAGGAGCCAGATCCTTTACCAAGGCCGCCATGTGCTTTCCTTCAGCATTTGTACTCTCTGTGCATGAGCATCAGCTCCACAGCTGTCTCTTTCCTTTCATTAAGAGGAAAGTAGAACGTAAAAAAGGCCAAGAACACAGAGTTAGTGGTAGAAGTGGAACTTCTGAATCTTCTGGCCACCTAAATTTTCTATTATATTGAGTTGGACATAAGAAATTGCCATTTTTATAGATCAGTCCATAAGTTCACGTGGTTTTTCCTATACCACTGGAAGCAAAACTATACCAATATTTTTCCTTTCTATTATGTTTCAGTAATAAGTGACTTATGCTGACACAAACTCACTTAGACTGGAATAGGACCCACGGCAGGAGAGTCCAACAGTGAGGCTGCCACCGGGCACTGACGGCCGAGTGTCGGGCACTGACTCCCTGTCTCGCTCTCTGTGTCCGGGCTCTCCCTGCATTGGCAGCTCACCTTCACGGTGCAAGGGCAGCTACTGAAATGTCCAAGCCCTCTTGGTGCTCATGGCCAGAGACCTGAACAGAGACTTCCTCTTTTTTGATACTTTTTGGAGAAATCCTGCTTTGAGGACCTGGCCTGGCTCAAGTCCGTGGCTATGACACTGATGGAAGTTTTGGGGTATGTGATATCAACAGCCCTTCCAGTAACAAGAGGGGAACTTTCCAAATGTAAGAGGCGTTTTGCTCCCGGAAATAAGGGGGAAAATGTGCCACTTAGATAAAATAAGCACATGCTTATTGTGCATAAGATTCACATAATTACAAAGAATCTAAGACTCTCTCAAGGCTCCAGCTAGATATGACCAAGAGAAAATAAAAACAAAATATAAAAGAATAAGACAGAAGGAAGTTAACTTGCTAAAGACCAAAGTAAAAATAAGACCAACAAGTGGGCAATCTTGTTAATCACATGCTAGAATTAAACTACTTCTAAAGTTTAAGTGTACCATTTCTTCACTTTCCCCAATACATATTATACATTTTGGTTCTTATTTACACTTTCTGTTTCTCACACCAGAGAAAGAATGTGGTAAGTGGGAAGGGGAACAATCCAAGGGGGAGGAGGAAAGGAAGGAGGACAAGGAAAAAAAAAAAAGAGAGAGAGAATGGAAGGAAAAAATGGAAACAAAGCTTTTGTAAATAAAAAGGGGAAGAACGGTTGAAGGGAGGGGTGGGGAATGGGGAAAAAAAGTAGAACAGGAAATACCATGTACAGGTACAAATTTCCTATGACCAATGTTATTATGTATATCTAAAATTTAAAAAAAGAAAAATAACATTTAAGTGTATTCCCTTGACACCATGTTTTATCTATAAAATAAAAATGCTCAGGTTTTTAAGAGAGTCTTTAAATACCAAAAAATCAGCTTTCCCACACATATGTGGTACTCACGTTTCACCTCTCAGTTTTTTATAATGACACTGGAGAATTAAATCATGTCCACCTCCTGGCCCAAAGTCTAGCGCTACACCCGGATTCAGGCTTACGTGTTCCTCTGCCTGCCGCACCTCACCCTCCAGTCAAGCAGGAGCAGACTGTCTTCAGGTCGGACTCAAGCGAATTGTGTCCGTCTACATTACAAATTATATTAGCAAAAATAAATAAGAAGGGGCAGTTGTGATCATTTATAAGATGACCCCCAGAACTGCTTAGAGAAGGCATGGTGTTGAACTTTTACAGTGTCCTGTTGGGAACAAATTACACGAAAAACGTTCTCAAACAAATTTTTATTTAGTCTTGGGGAGTAAAAGGAGGTTCAAACTTCTTTAATAATTGCACTTATCATAAAGAAAGGGTTGGCCCTTTACATCAACTCTCAACATGCATTTTAAAAATAAATCTTTCTATGTATGTTATTAGCTAATATATTTAAGACATTATATATGTTTTGGTAAAGAACCACCTCTTAATTCTAGTGCAAGATTTTTATCACATATACAATATGTAATATAATATTATGTATCAGGTAAGGAGAGAGTTAAGTTGAAAATTTCTTATTTTTGAGTTTTAGGGGATTAACCTCTTGATTTTGAATAGATACCACTATTTTATTATTATTAGATGTCTATGGCTGATAGAAAGCTCAGTATAGAAAAATTGTTTGCAACTTTCTTGATATTTGCTTATGTTTGCATTATTAGGGTTAGCTGCAATCTTTGATTTCTTTCCAGAAACATTTAAAGTTCTTTTTTGAAGAGTTCATTAAAGACAGCTGATATCTCCGGGTCTCCTCAGCTAGACAGCCTGGAGCCGAAGTGAGCCACCCTCTGCCAAGAAGGGGCAAAGCTGAGTGGACTCTGTGTGAGTGTACCCCCAGAGGGTAGCCCTGGCGGCCAACACAGTGGATACCACATGAGACTTGTCCAGTGCAGGCAACCACAAGACGCCGGAGTGGATGAATCTGTGTTCATGTGGTGGACTTATTACTGTGGTCAACTTGAGCAGGAACACCCAGCTGGACTGAGTTGGTGTGGTTCTGAGCGTAGAGGACCCACCTGAGGATTGTTGCCAACGCAACATAAAGGAGCCCGGGAGCAGAAGATGGGGGCCGGCTCTTTCTCAGCAGAAGCTTTGCTGTGGCTGTTTCTCCTGAAGGGGATTCAGCTGTTTTCATTGAAGAAGGAGATCAGGACCTTGCTGTCATCAGGGATGGCTGTATTCACTTCGGGGGACCTCTGGTCTTCATCTCTGCTGCAAGCATCATATCCTGGTTCCACTACAGATTTCTTCAGCTTTTCAGTGCAGACACACACTTACAAGGGACAGTGCCGTGGGCTCCCAGACCTTGACTGGATCTTTCGGGTCTCCGGTGCATAGGTAGATGTTCTGCACTCTTCCTGCATTTGGCTTGTGTGCGTGAATGTTCTAACTTTGTATTCGTCCTGTATTAAATCTGCTCTCTTGCAGACCACTGACTGTAGAAAAGTAACTAATGCACCTCATATGCTCAATTCCTTTCATTTTTCAACAAGAAATAAATTCAGCATTGTAATATTTTCCCACACATCCCGATGGACTCTGACACAACACCTGAGTGTGCACACTGTGCTGCAGGCCACCCACAGGGACACAGGACATCCGGGCGGGGCTGGCCTGAAGCACGACTCTCCCTGCTGCACGCAATTTTGCTTTTGTTGTTTACAACATGTAGGTGACACAGGAGAAGGGCAAGGGGAAATTTTCAATACTGGGAATTTTAGTGATTTTTTTCAAAGCGAATTATTCAGATGATACTCCAAGACGTTGTAGTACTCAAGAATTACAGTCCTGTGCCTTAATACTTATCTTTCCAGGGGTAAATTTAGGCATATAGTGTTTTAGTAGAATATTTTTAATGAATTTGCTATTTTCACCCCCAAATTTAAGTAATTTCTCTGACCAGTGATTAATTA
>PVJO010033201.1:0-12345 GCA_004026905.1 Hystrix cristata
GGTTACTTCATTTTGCAAACCTACATGCCTTCTACACTGATTACAATTCTGTCTTGGGTGTCTTTTTGGATCAATTACGATGCATCTGCAGCCAGAGTCGCACTAGGTATGCGTTTCCAGTATTGCAGAGAGTTGGTGGTTTGTAGCTTCAAACAAATAGCCAATATTAGGGCTCATATCCAAGAATACTCTTATAAAACCTGGAGAAATTATCAGAAGAGTGCTTAAATAAAAAAAAATCATCTAAATATAAGTATAAAAGTGTTTATTACGAGTGCATTGCAATCTATTTTTAGCATTTCACCAAAAAGAAAATGCTTAGGGTATGTTTCCCATTATGTACTTTATAAAGTATAGTTTTAAATTCTAACACACAACTTTTTACTAAATTCATAATGACGTCCTCTTTATTCTCTGCTTTTTACTGTGGAAAACACTTATAACTCATTATTTTTAGACTTGGAGAAAGCACAGCTTTGTGACCATTAACAAGCTACATCAATTGTTGAAAATACTATCCTTTGAATATTAAGTAAAGTTAAAAAGAATCAAGCTGAGTCTCCTTTAAGTGGAGCTCATTATATTGTGTAAAGCACACACAGTTTTTCAACTATATTAATGGTCTCTCATCAAGACAGAATAAAAAATGTTTTCCTGTATGGTAGAACAAAATTCAGAATTAATCTTGCCATGTTGAATAATTAGCTGAAACCTGAAAGATTATACTTGAAACTTAAATTGTTCCTTGGAAAGTTAGGACGTGCCCGATGATTCTGGGTATGTATAGATATGCCCCTTTATTTGAACCTCAACCATTTTAGTGGACTTGTTCAGACAGACACACACACACATACGCACACACAGAGAAGAGCATACTTCTCACTAAGGTAACATATTACATCTCTTCTGAAATTACTGAACTGAATTAACTAACCATCACACTTGTTCAAATGTCCACTAATAGTCACTGCCCCAGCCTATTTCTGTTGGCTGAGTAGATAAGGCTTACAGTGTCAAGAGCTGGCCAGTTCTTATCTCTGAACTGTCTAAGACTAAAGAAAGCAAAGAAATAATTTCTCACATTCTACGCATGTATCTGTACATATTATTTGAACATGAGTATACCACGTGTATATGCCATGATTAGGAAAACAGATAATGGGTGATGTCCATAGCAGGGAAAAATAGCTAGCAAATTCTTGATTTGTGATTTCCTTTGTGCATCTATTCTCAAAGCTAATGATATTTTGATGAGAAATATGAGAGATGTGAGACTAAAAAAATGCTGATTTAATCTATTTTTAGCATGTAAGTATATGTAACATGTAATTTTAAAAAACATTCATTTACTAACCCTTTCTGCTTAAAAATTTATCCAAAGACTAAAAGCAGAAACACAGTTAGTGAATTTGTAAATGAATTAGGCATTTTTTCAAGCACACTGGCTATAACAATTTTAGATGAAATTTTAAATTTTGTTCAAAGAAATAAATATGACCACTCATAATGACATTTCATATCAGTCCATTTGAATTAATCACTGATGTGAACTATTTTAATTTTTTGTATGAGAGTCCTGACTTCCTATTTTGTCTGTTCTTCAAAAAATTATGATAGTTGAATGAGGGAATCTAAACATCTAGAATAATCTGAGTGGAAAAATGAGTGCAAACTACTTTTTTGTTTTCCTTTATTTTGCTAATTCCCATTCCCTTTGCCAGCTTTCCTTTGTCTTTTTTATCCATTTACTATTTCCTGCCTTTATTTTTAAATACTTCCATCAGATTTCGGGTATCAGTTTCTCACCTCTCTGTTTATTTTTAAATGCTGTTGCTTAACATCTCTTTAAAGTTTTGCCCTTCGACTGGGTGACTTAATCTCAAATCTTATGTTTATCCAGCTATAAAAAAGAATAATACACTTTTGCTCTCATACTCATTATGCTGTTATGACGGCCATAGGAGAACTCGTAACTGTAGATGTTTAAAACTGTAAAACTATAGAAATGTGTAATATGATACTGCTGCACAAACTATCCACACAAAATTTCAACTTCTTTTTTCATTTTTTATTTTTCCCAATTATTATTTCCCAATTATCATCATAATTTCATCATAATCATTATCAACATTACCAGCCCACACAAATTTTATGCTACTAATGCTATATTTAACAAAGTAGATAAAGCACTATCTACCTTTTACGTGTTTATGGACTTAAACTTTTTTAACGAATCTAAGATCAATTTTTTTAAGAAGCTTTTTCCTAACATCAGGGAATTAATTTGTTCTAGGTTGTGGAACCAATAAAGTAGAGGTGATATTTTAAAAACCAAAGCAACAAGATTATGTTGTATCTAAAAAACACATAAATGAAATATTTGATGTAAGCCTTAAATTTTCTTATATGCTTCTTCTTTTGGTGATGCCTTAGTGAATGATTCATCACTTTAAAATGCAATACTCAGCTTGTAAGTTTGGGTGTATTGTAGATTCATGGGGTAGAGTAGATCTCAAGCTGGTCACCAACTTTCAATTGGTGGTGGTTTCTGTGAAGATTAGCATCACAAGGACAGATTTAGAAGGGACGTGGATGAGATACTGAGAGAAGGAAGAAAGTTGTGGCACACAAAACAGAACTGAGGGACATTTGAAGGCAGGATCTAATGAGATTTTTATCTGACTTTTCCTATGTTTTTCTTCTTCCCTGGTACCTTTTTAAAAATGTCAATCCTCCATTAACTGCACATTCTATTTATTGATGGACTACAGAATGAGGCTATGGTTTTATCTTTCAAAATGTGTGCCCTTTGTCCAGCGATTTATCATGTTAATGTCACGATTCTGGGGCTCCACCGAGGGAATGTCTTCTGTCCCTGCAATCTTGAAAAGAACAACTTGGCAGAGTTTCCTTCAGCTAAGCTTTGTCTTCATGTTTCACAGGGATCACCACAGTACTGACGATGACCACCATCAGCACCCACCTCAGGGAGACCCTGCCCAAGATCCCTTACGTCAAAGCCATCGATATTTATCTGATGGGTTGCTTCGTGTTTGTGTTCCTGGCTCTGCTGGAATATGCCTTTGTAAATTACATCTTTTTTGGTAAAGGCCCTCAGAAAAAGGGAGCAAGCAAACAAGACCAAAGTGCCAATGAGAAGAACAAACTGGAGATGAATAAAGTCCAGGTAATATATTAAATATTCCTAAAAATAAGTTCTCCTATATTTATCAGCAGTTCAGTACCCAGAACCATCATAGCAGAAAAAAGCTACTTATAAAATTTTAGTTTATCTTTATTAAGACTCAATCAAGGCTTCATTTTACATATTTGGGAACCAAAGATTGAACAAGTCAGGTTAAAGTCTATGTAAATTAAAACTATATTTTATTAGTTTTACATTACTATAAAAAAATACCAAAATACCTGAGGCAAGCTAATCTCATAAAGAAAAGAGCTTTATTTAGTTTACAGTTTGGGACTCTTAAATTTCAAACAGCATAGTGCTGACTCCAACACTATGGTAGATGATGGGAGCATGTGCAGAAGAAAGTGGTCGCATCACAAAGCAAGAACCAGACAACAATTCAGGGATCTCTGAATTCCTTTAGCTTCTTCCCAGGGTAGAACCGCCAGTTAACTCACCCGCCTCCTGCAAGGCCCCACATCTTATCTTACGGTCTCACCTCCGAATATCACCACACTAATAAGAAAGCTTCCCACACATGAAGCACTGAAGGATACACTTAAACCATACCTAAAGCACAGTATATACCTAGCCCTGGAATTCAAGCCCACAGCCATCATTATTTATTTTAAACTATATGTATTTTTTTTTTTTTTGTGGTGCCGGGGATCGAACTCAGGCCCTTGTGCTTGCAAGGCAAGCACTCTAATCACTGAGCTAAATCCCCAGCCCCAAACTATATGTAAAAGAACAACATGAGATCTGTTTGGTAAATAAATAAGAGCAATAAACGGAATATACTCGTACTCCTAAGTGGAGTCAGGACACACACATAGTGATTACAAACCCAAACTAGAGTGCAATCATGGAAAACTAGACTAGGAATTCTACAAATGCTTTTCACATAAAGGCAGGCAAATTTATACCAAAACTCAAAAATGACACATGTTAAGATAGGGCAGAATTTTGTATCAGATGCACCTTTCTATACATATAAAATTATAAACATTGGGAAAAAATTAATTCTGCTTATTACATGAGGCAGTAACTGAAAATAGGCGAAAACTAGAAAAGAATCAACACTCCAAAGAAGAGAAACATACAGTGTGAGTCATCAGCTGTGCTGTATAATAGTTAGGTAAAACACAACCAATGGGAAAAATTGAGTGAAGAGTCCATGGGGCCATTCTGTGATATCTTTACAACATTCTGGGAATTTTTAATACTTTTAAAATAAAAAGTTTAAAATAAAACCGATGAGAAAATATTAATACAATTCATACAGAGATAGGGAGTTTTGAAAAATCAATGAGAATGAAAAGAAGAACCAATGGAAATCACAAATTGAAAATTTCATTAGGTAGAATTAATATCACATGCTAAGCAACAGAGGCAAGGATTAGCAAAATTGAAGGTCGGGCTAGGCGTCTCTCAATTTCTCAGTTCTTACTATGGGTGCTGCTATTTGGGGATTGGTTTAACTGACACCCCCACTCTCCGTTTGTATTGTACCTTCTTCATTGTTCGTCGGATCCTGTACTTTTCTATCACAGGACTACCACAATAGGCAGGATATGTTTGTCTGCTTCTCTCTTACTAGACTGCAGATTTCCAAGGGCAGGCATCAGGGGCCTTGTCTACGATGTTTACTGCTATCTCCTCAAAGAACAGGGCAGATACCAAAGAAATACTTGTAAGATTGAATGAATGAATGAGCGAATGCTGGAAAGGCCTTCTCCATTGAAGATACTAATCTTCTTGTGGAGACCATACAAGATACTGAGTAGTACATCAAAATGTTTTATAAAATCTTACATATTCGTAATAAGTAAGAAAAACTTCTGCCCCAAACTGTGTTACTGTTCCTATTACTTTGATTTCAGTGTTTTTTTAAGTTTGCTTTCAAATCTCTGGTATCATTTCCAAATTGCAGTGTCATATAATATTGCATATAATCTTTAAAGGAGTCTTCAGAATTTTAGATGGAATAATAATACAATGTTACCATATTGTGCAACTTATTTTAATCAACCCTGCAGTTGCATGGGTTTGGCAGATGCTAACTGCCTTATCCTTTCCTAAAACCAAGGTGTGCCACTAACAACCTTCATTTGTTCAGAGCTTCATCTCCTTCAGTTAAATTAATAATGAAGATTCTGTGGTATTTTAAAATACTACCCTGTGGTTAAATTTTTAAAAAATAGAAAATATTAGACTTTCCCTTTAAGGGTTGGATGAGCCTCTTTTTTCCTTTTAGATGCTGGTGAAATGTTAATTTAAATATATGTTATGGTCCCAGACAATATTCATTCTGAGGGCTTCCTAGTACTGACATGGGTATATTGAACCTGGAATGGCATGGTTCATAATTACACTTTATTTTTGATGGTCTCCGCTGGGCAGTCAGGTCAAGGGGTTTCTGTACTGAAGCTTCAGAAGTGCAAGTCTTGTATTGATTTATATCTCCACCAGCTGCTTGGCAGCATTTTTTAATATCACTACAGCTGCTGAATCCAGGCATTAGGAGAGTTTCAATCTCCAAGGTGATAAAGACTGTAGATTCATGAACCCCTCAGGCATCATTTGAAACTAAGGATGGTATTTAGAGGTTTGAAACATAGATTTCACAGCACAACAAGACCTTAAGTAAGCTACCTCTGGGATGCTTTTCTACTAACCTGGAACTTTTTAGTCGTATATACTGGCCACAACACCTGCCATCTGCAAATAAATGAAATGGATGGAATGGATGTATGGTGGGTCTGTGGCCAGAAACCACTCAAAGTCATTCTAACTCCTGAAAGACTATAAGGGAATCTACCAGAGACTCATTCGTAATGTGCAGTTGCAGCACCAACAGTTAAGAAATGGAATTTTTCCTTTCAGAATTAGACACTGGTACTGTGATCTGGCCTCTCCTCTCCCATTTCTGCTTTCTGTGGTGAGTCATCTAAACACTGTCAGACAGCTTTCTAAATGTAAATCAGCTCTGTATTATGATGAATTCCAGGATACGAATGCATGTGAAAATGGGAATGGTAAAGGTAAACAGCTATGCCCTTAACTCCAAGTTAAAACAGCTCCATACCTGTTAGCCTTTGATCCTGGATCCCACTTCCACTCCACTGCCTCATCTTCAGGCCAGCTGGAGCACTTACTCTGCCTTTGATGAAGCCTTGACCATTCTTTAGCATCTTGAGTGGTGAAGAAATCCAGAATTTCTACTGACAGCTTGTGCTAATAGTTCACAAACTTCTTTAACCCTCAAACTTCTGCCTAAATCTGCTTGGTTCAGATCTACCCTATGTCCAGAGTCTTCAACAATCTATTTTCTCCTTTGTGAGAATCTCTCTCACCCTCTCCCTTCTTCCTCTTCTTCCTTCCTCCTCTTGTCATCCATTTTTCTCTACCCAAACATCTTGTGTCCTTTTGATGGATGAGAAAGAAATATAACTTACTAAACTGGTTCAAGGAAAAAACAAAAAGTAGAGGGACTTATTCCAGCCCACACAACTGAAGAGTCCAGGTATAGTTCTAATTTCACGTGCGCCTACATCCTTGTGTTCAAATAATGCCATTCAGATAGCATCCCTCTTCATCTCTTAATTCTGCTTCCCTTTACATTGGCTTTATTTTCAGTAGAGGCCTTCCTCACAGTGACCTCAAAGATCTACATTAATAGTGTCAAGCTCTACAATCCTAGCTCAAAAGTACTCTCATTCTACATAGTTCTAAAAACAAAGTTCCCAAATTTAGTCTTTCTTTGGACTAACTAGCATCATATTCTTAGGTCTAGGCCACCTGTGTGGTTCTGGTGCTCAGAAGATGCAACCACGTGCCCCAAAGGAACATGGAGGCAGTGTTTCATGGAAAGGTGGCGTGGAATGATGCAAGTCAAACCAGGCAAGACCCTGGGAAGGCTTGTATAAAATGTGGCCTTAGAGGACCTCGCTCTAGCATGACATAAACTCAAACCTGTTTTATCAAGCTTCCCAGCTGATTCACACATACACGAATGTGTGGCAACAACAGCCCCGAGCTACTAGAGATTCTAACCACCCAGTTGTCCTTGGCCATTGAAACTCAGAGTTCAGGAAAATGGCTGAAAGCTAGACTTTCAGCGTTCCTTGCTTTGCAGACATTTACTCCTCCCTAGTTCTGTGAGGGCAAGGAGGACATAGAGTGATGAGTAAAAAAGGCACTTGAGTTAACATTCCAGTTGAGGTGACTGACACCAGGCTATATGACTACATTCAGCAATGCAGATGGTGACGCTAATGGTGAAGAAAAGTGAGAAGTGAGCCAGGTAACAGTCTGGGTAAGAGCCCTACAGGAAAGAAGTCAAGCTGGTGAAAATGTCCTGAGGACTCAGGAGCTCGAAGGGAGAGCCAAGAAAAGGCCAGTGTGAGTGGAACAGAGAACTCAAGGGTAACAGCACAGGAAATGCAGGCAGAGGCGCCCTCAGGATCCAGCACACATGATATGTGTAAATTAGCCTAAGAAATTGAGATTTCATCTTTCTTTCTTTCTTTCTTTCTTTCTTTTTTTTTTGGTTTGGTGTTGGGGATTTAACACAGAGCCTTTATTCCTTTACATTGAGCTACTAACCTACACCCCAGCCATTATTAATTTTCTATTTTGAGACAGAGTCTTTCTGAGTTGCTAAATTGCCCAAGCTGAGCTCAACAAATTTGCAATCCCCCCGTCTCAGCCTTCCATAGTGCCAGGATTACAGACCTGCATCATGACACCCAGGTTAGATGAGATTTCATGCTACAACTTGGAAAGTGGCTAAGAGACTTGGACAGAAGAAATACCACCTGGTTTGTGGGGTTTTTATTTTATTTTTTTATTTATTTTTATATTTTGGTGCTGGGAATTGAACTCAGGGCCTTGTGCTTGGAAAACAACAACTCTAACCACTGAGCCAAATCCCCAGCCACCCTCACCCACCCCCCCGGCCTGGTTTGCATCATTCCAGCTGCTATGCAGAGCAAAGAGCACAGGGTTGCACTGCTGAAAGAAGATCAACTAAGAGGTAAGAGGTGATGGCAGAAAGCGGTGGTCAGAATCAGGATGTATTCAGACTTGGTAAAACAGAATGGGGAAAATGCACAAAAGAATGGAATCCAGGATAACTTTTTCTGCCTAAATTATGTTCTAGAAAATTGCCAGTTGCCTCATTTTATCTTATAATCAAAAAAATATATACTGCATTGTTTATATATGTTTGTACTTGACCATCTATTCTTTGTCAAAGTAGTAATTTCTGCTTTTGCCATTAGTTGCCCTGATGTGTAAAGAGATGGGCAAATCTTGAGCAGAGCCCCCAACACCTCCCCGCCATACAGAAAGATTTCATGGACTGCAGGCCGAGAGATCAGGGCCTGACAGCAGTGATGAGAACAGAGAACCGAGTGACAGCACAGATGTGGTACATTCTATGAGATGAGAGAGGCCGGAAGCTGTGGCTGCTAAGGCTTCTGCTCTCACCAGGGCAAGGCAGCCATTCCCGCCGCACAGCTTCACTAACTCGACAGTAGGCTTCCTGAAGACAGTGAGCCAGCCCACTCTGCAGACGTTCATCGATGGGCTCCTGCTCTGTGCTTCAGAACCACTTGGCAAATAGGAATCTCTTTGGATTGGCTATCAGAAGGAAACAACGTACTATTGGCAAAGTAAATTGAGCCTGGAGTTATTCCTCAAAGGGTTTTAAAACTGCCACTGGAAATGAGATTTTATTTTATTTCAATTACATTGAAATGAGTTTTGCTATATTTATATTTTGAAAATATCCACAACAGTTAAATTTGGTGAATGGCAACATTTTTCACATTCATTTTGGCGGATATTGGAGGCAGAGAAAAAGAGAAGGTGAGAGAGATGGAAGAGTGAGAGTCTGACAACAAGCTGGGAAATGCATCTAGACATTTGACTGGGCTCTCTATTGGGTTAGAACTATCACCCTAGCACTCAGAGACTTCCGTCTGTGAAAACCACCCTCATGATTTGTACAGTGCCCTTTCCGGCACTCGGGTTCCCAGAGAAATAGAACCAACACACACATGACAAGAGATTTATTTCGAGGAATTATCTCACACAAGTCTGAAATCTGTAGGGGAGGCTGCAGGCTGGAAACTCATCTGGGAGTTAATGGTCCAATCTCAAATCCAAAATCTGCAGGTTATGCTTGAACTTCAGGCAGATTTTCTATTTAAGAGTTTGAGGCAAAATTTCTTCTCACGAATCTTCAGCTTTTGCTCTCAAGGCTGTCACCCAGTACTGTGAGGCCGCGTACATTGGGAAGTGTAATCTCCTTTACTTACAGTCAGTGTAAGTGTCAGTCACATTTCAAAATACTTTCACAGCAACATCAACGCCACCAACTAGAGACCACAGCATAGCCAAGCTGCCACGTAAACTAACCATCATACTCCAGTTACCACCTGACCTGTTATTCACTCACTCGCCAGCTACCCCGTGTACCAAGCACTTTTCTCAACTTGAATAGGACAAATTCTAACGGAACACGAGGGGAAGAACACACTGGACAGGAAGAAGATCAAGAGCTCTGCTTTGATCCTTTTGAGGTTGAGATGCCTTTAAATATCCATGCAGAGCCGTGTCATAGACTGCTGTGAAATCAGCTCCAGAAGAATATACGGAAATGTGAACAACTTTGAATTTTTCATTTGTGATAATGAAATATGAACATGAGTATAATATGAAGAAAAGTATGCCCCAAATCACCAAGTTAGTGTGATGGCTTTATTTTATAAATACATTAAAAGAACTATAGCTATTTTGTTTTCTTCATAATGCTACTTGATTTTTTTAAAAACTGGTTTTGCAGGGATGGAGGGTATTGTTTGCTGTCCTCCCTAAGAATGCGAGGCCCTTGTCTGCTTTGTTCACTTTATAGAATTGTGCTGTCTTCAGACCTAGAATTTTAAAACCAGGTTTTGTCCTTCATAAGCATTGCACTCCAGGAAGGAGATCGTTCACCAGACAGAAGCTGGTTGTTCCTCCCCTTGCCAGGTCTCGACAAGTTTTCCCTTATCTGCAAGTTCCTCCAAGATTGGCCTGTAGTTGGCCCACAGCCCCAAGGCCAGGTATAAAGATCTTCCAGAAGGAAGATGAGAAAAAGGCCTCGCAACAAGAAGGTAGACTTCATGGTCACAAAAAGGCTGTCACAAAGAGCACTGATAACTTGCACTTGAATGAAACCACAATATTTATCCAGTAAAACCTTTATAGTCAATGGGAGGAAGGAGGGAGTCTTAGTGTTTTTATGAAAGGATACAAGATTAGAGGTTTTACTCATTGAAATCTTTCCGTTTCTAAGCCAGGAGACATAATGTTCTATTGCATGTGGAGGGGGGCTAATTTTTTCATCAGGATCTGGAAGTGTGCTGGAAGCATAGCAAGCACTCTGTAAGCATTAACTGAATAAATGAGAGAGAGAATGAATGAACCAATAATGTTTTAAATATTGATCTATCTTCCAGTTGCCTCTTATAGTATAGAAAATGTCTGCTTAATAAGGGATGGAATGAGGGAAAGTCTTAGCAAGTCTTTGGGCCCACAGAGCTAAAGTCACAATCTCTTCTCTTTATTAGCCATCTAAAACATGCACTTGAATCATTTATCAGAAATGGCTAACGTCTTAGTAATGATGTTCTTCTCTACATTTAGATTCAGTGATGCTCTAAACTTTAAAATAGTCAGTTATGTAGGTTTGATGAATATAGTTAATGTAATGCAATCAATCCCTCCAATATTCAGCAGACTCATCTCCCCAATCACTGGAACCAATATTTTCCCTTACCCACAAGTGCAGCAGAGTTTAGCATGCAGATTCCTGATGCTGCATTCAAACACTGGCCACTCTCTGTACTCCAAACAGTGGGAGAGAAAAAAGCCCATGCAGCCCTGCTTCTACTTCAAATGTCCCTTTCGGGATGGTCAGTGCAGAGCATGAGAAAGGAGGAGAAAAGAACCTGGATATGATGCTGCCTTCACTCTCCCCGAGAAACAGGAGTAGGATTTCTCTTCCTTTAGGGGCACATGAGGAGTGGGGAACGATTATCCCATTGGACAATTATTTCAATATCAGCAATACTTTAGAAAATCTAATAATCTGTACCCAATCTGAAAATCTAGCATATTAACATTTTCATTTGCTTCGATTCCTTCTGCGTCATAGTTCATAAATCCTCAATGTCTGAATGACGCTCAATTCAGATGTCATATCCTCGTGAACTAGCTAGTATTTGATCACTGCAGATGACACAAGGTACAGTGTGGCTTCTTGCTGCTTCTGAAGATGGGGAAAAAAAACAAAAGCCATTTTCTTTGTGGGTAATATCTTTTAAAAGCTGCATCAGTTGTGGCTATAAACATACACCGGATGTCCTTATATGGTTAAGGTGAGGGAAGAGCCACCGTTCAAGGGGCAGCAGTTAGGGCAACACAAAAGAAGAACTGGCTAATGTTAGCAACAATATGCCTGCCACGCATACACCTTACTGGCAGTAAGGAGTGGCATATGTAGTGACAGGGCAGGCTTCATTAATTTATGTCAAACCACTCAAAGCTATGATTTCTAAGTCAATGACAGGAATATTTGGACAGATTTCCTCAAACAAATAAGCCTTATACAATGTTTAAGTGCATTTGAATGCTCACTGAGATTAACCGAAATATCTTAATAAAATGTACTTTGTTTGCCATGACTTCTGTTTAATGTACCTGTAAGCTGTACCTGCCTGCTTCACTGGCTGATTCTAAATTCTAGAAACTTGTTAGGGAGATTTGTAATAATAATGTAACTTAATGATGTATATAGTGTAGATCAAGAGATTCAGTTTTACAAGTTGTGTTTTGCTTTTTAGAATGTTGGGTCCTCCACCTGGAATGTTCTCCATGATCGAAGACTTCAAAAGATTGGAAACAACTCTTGAGATTATCTAAGAAAAACCTTCCATTTATGTATGAGGATACTAAAATCCAGACTTATCCAAGGTTATTTCTCAGAAGTTAATAACAACCCAAGATGAAAACGAACCTTTCAGCTCCGAGTCTTCTGTCCTGCCATCTGCCCTAGATTCTATACCAGCCCCGTACTCTCACGCAGCCTCTGGGACCTCCAGTGACTG